>CM035796.1:4767387-4784887 GCA_020466265.1 Siphamia tubifer
TAAAATTATGAGATTAAAATCTTAAATTATAAGGTAAAAAGCTAAAATTATGAAATAAAAAGTCAAAATTCTGAGATAAAAAGTCAAAATCATGAGATAAAAAGACAAAATTATGACATAAAAAAATCTAAATTCATCAGATAAAACGTGAAAATTCCAAGTCACAAAGCACAACTAGAATTAATCCATATGTAAAACACACTGGATTATAAGGCGCACTGTAGTTTTTCTCGAAAATGTAAGTATTTTAAGTGTGTTTTATAAGTAAGTGAAGATACTGTTGAAATGCACATCATATTGTAGATATTAAAGTTATGGTAAAGTGAGGAGAGGTCTTTGTCAGTCAGTAGTGAGGACGTTCCTGTCATTTGAGGACATCTGTTTGTCCTGTAAACCCCCTCCTCCCCCCACCTTAGTGTGTGCTCATTTCCCCCCTGAGACCAATTATCCACTGTCTTTATGTGCTAAACTAAATCCAGTGCCAAAAACAGCCAATTGCATTTCATTTGTTTTACCGTCTCTTTGCTCTGGATGATCAGTGTGTCTCTGTCAGTTTCCATTACCTCTGACATGTTGCCGTTAAGACTTTGCAGCTGTCATAATTTTTCCTCTTTTTTTTTTTTTTTTTTTTATCATGCTGTATGCCAAAAAAAAAAGTAAACCTGAAACATCTTTATTAATACATGTATATTTAATATTTAAGCAGGGGATTTGTCAAAACGTGTCTGTATATTTTACTTTGATTTGATTTTGTTTATTTCAGTGAATTAAAATCAAATTTTTGAAAATATGCTGTCAATGAGCGAAGCTGTGTTTACAGTTATCATCCTAGAGTGTGTGATTGAAGGATATAAACCCATACAATGCATTTAATTTATGAAATATGTTATTTGAGTTTGTCCGTGAGGAGTCAAGGGATCAATATTAAAATCCTCACAGACAAACTATTCATTTTTATTTATCGAGCTGTAAATTTCAGTTAATTTCAGATTAGAGCCAGGAGCACAACTTCTAATACTATATTTTTTTTTATATTTTCAAAGCACTAATACGTCTGACTGAGGTGAACCCCCAAGCATGAAAAGGAAGTTGTTTTACATGTTTTCCTTCCTATTTAATAATAATTTTTTAATTATTTTTTTTTTAATTTTAGATGTCAAATAGTATTTGCAGCTCCCAGTCTTGTCGTTTCCATGGAAACCAGGTGTAACTGGTTCTTTGGGTGTTAAAGGTCGCTGACCCCTGGTCTAGACAAACATTTACTGGTGTTTATTTCTATTGCATATATTGTGATGTTAAACCAGTTCTTGTAGAGCTGTGATATACTTCTTTCTTGGAAAGGTGAATCACTAACATGGTTGAAGTGAATTTTATCGGACCTGCATCAATACAGAGAAAAAATGACATTTTACTCTTCTAACTTTTGCAGTTGTAATGGTTCAAGGAATGATAATGTATTTAAATCTTTGAGCTTTTGTTAATTCCTTAGCATTTCAGCACCAAACGTGTTTGTGTGATCGGATGCAAATGATTGCAAAAGTGGCCACAGTATGAGCCATTGTTATAATTATTTAAATTATTACATTATCAGTTGCTATAAAGCTGAGTTTTTACATTATGAACTTTTATTACATTTAAGTTATGACATTATGAGTTGCGACAACACTGAACAAAAACACCCTTGCATTTATACTGCAGTGAAAAGTTCTATTTTTCTTTTTCTTTTCTTTAAACAGAATTATTTTCACACTTATTTTATGTAGGCGACCATTGTCTGTCAGTGGAGGCTATAGCTAAGAATACCCCCAAAGAAATGAATTCAACTGTGTTTAAGTAAGAGCAGCATTTTTTATTTTTTTTGTAGAAATGGATAAATGAGCCAGAGGATTAGTCTGTGTCCTGCTATTATCTCTACTCAACTCAAGTTGCTCCCTCTCTTTTATTTATTTATTTTGTAGGCACTCTATTATTTCCTTGGCCAGCCATTTATAGTGGAAACTCTGCACACGTTAAGAAGATGACAGTCGTCAAATTGTCCCAGTTTTTTCAGTGACGTCTCCAGTGAGAGTTGCTTTTGGTGCAAACATTTCATGTAATTGTTTTATGGTAGCTCAGAGAGAAATACTCTGTAAATGACATTTTCCTGGCTGCCGATAACACCGTTACCTCTGGTCAAATTGTCGCAGAAAACTATACATGTGTGGTTGTGCTAATTTTATCCCCAGTTGTATTTGTTTGCTGTAGGATCCATATGCATTAATTGAATATTGCCCATCTATCTACCCAGGGAATGGTGATTAATTCGGCTTTGAGTGTTTAATTTATGGACCTTTGCAGGCGCATAATCAGTGTGTGTTACCGTCACAAATTAAACAATGGGAAGAGGCAAAGCAAGTTAAGCAGTCCTGTGGTTCATTTAGATTGTAATTGGGTGAGAATTAGATGGGACAAGGTTGGCGGAAAGACTCTCTAATAAGCTGCAAATGATTGGGTAGTAAGTTGGGAGGAGAAAAAACTGTAGGACATATGAGAGTGGGAGAAGTCATTTTCTGCTTTAATTACTCCATCAAATAAGTTGTGTATGTTGGTGGTGATTAACCTCTCAAAGTGGATTTGTGTTTTTTGTCGTTTTGTTTTTTGGCACCCTCATTTCCATTTCAACTTTGATATTTGTTTACTTGTTGTTTGCTGTCAATGACAAAAAATATTAGCGGTATAAATTATGGACTTGTCAAATAATGGCTGTGCTGGAGCGTTGCCATTATGTCGTATTCAGAAAAACAGTCTGAACAAGAAAAAGAAATGCAAAGAATAAAGAAAATGGAATGTAGCAACTCATAACTTAATAATTGACTCATAATGTAATAAAACCATGAGTGCTTAATGTACTAATGTTTTTGTGCATAATGTAATAACTTATTACATTAGTTCGGCTATATAACAACTCATAATGTAATACCTTAAATGTAATAAACGTTCATAATGTAAAAATCAACTCATAATGTAATAAAATTATGAGTCCATAATGTAATAATAATGTAACTAGTATTCAGAGAATGACTAATCTTGCCCCTATTTTGTGCCAATCTCTTTTTTTTTTCTTTTTTTTTGTCTGCATTTTTTCTCATTGTTTAACACCACAGAGAGGGTGTCAACATT
Source organism: Siphamia tubifer (assembly GCA_020466265.1). Lineage (NCBI taxonomy): Eukaryota > Metazoa > Chordata > Actinopteri > Kurtiformes > Apogonidae > Siphamia > Siphamia tubifer. Next base: position 4,770,547 of record CM035796.1, read on the forward strand.
GTTTGAGATCCATGCATTTTTTAGTCTTGCAGCCAAATATTTTAATATTTATTTTATTTATTAATATTATTTTGTGCCAATCTCAAGTTTCTATGACAACCTGTTCTTGAATTAGAGCCAATAATGTGATTTTGACCTTTCTGCTAAATGCAACCTTTTACAATATTAGTAATTCCATTATATGTATATATGTGTCAGTGCGTATAATGTTATGATAATATATCCAGTATTATAGTGTGATATGTCTATGTTTGACACAGTGTTACAGAAGTTAATTTTGCAACATGTCACCTTTGACCTCCAGAGATCTAAAAAACTATTGGTCGTAGGTGATAACACCAATTATGAGAATTGTATAAATCTTCATTCCACGTTGTTTGGTACCAATCTGAATGTTCTGTGACCCTCTGTTCTTAAGTTATAACCGATAATGTGATTTTGACCTTTTAGGTTATTGTGACCTTGACTTTTGACCTTTACTCAAATAGATCATTGCATCTGATGTACATTAGCTATATGTATATGCCCCTGGAATGTCATAGTGATATCTCAAGTATTCATTTAGTTATAGCATGATATGTCTCTACGAACACAACCAATGTTAGGTGACATTAATAAAAGCTCATAATGTAACAATGGTTTATATGGTGAGAAAAGTTGCATATCACCTTTTTTTTTTACCTTTGCCATTTCTGTAAGGTGAAAGGTCAATTATAGCCTAGGATCTAGTCTGTCCCCAGTGGCCGCAAATGGTATTTGCTTAGGGGAGACAGACTAGACAGCCTAGGATCTGAAAATCCAAAATGGGTCGGACCAATCAAATCGCGAGGGGTGGGATTGGAGCCCGCCCTGCCTCATGACGACACAAATACGACACGTAATGTTGTAGTCGCAGAGACGTAGCAGCTAGCACACATTGCCGTAACACCAGTTGCTAGCTGCTAGACAACATGGCTCATCACCAGGAACAACCATTCGAGCTGGCTTTGGCAGCAACGCTAGGTGATTTAAAATTACAGTTTTCCCTGCGAGAGGAGCAGAAAATGGCACTTAAGCTGTTTTTGGAAAAAAGGGATGTTGTCGGAGTTTTGCCCACCGGGTATGGCAAAAGTTTGATTTATCAGCTGGCTCCGCTAGTGGGACGACGCATGGGTCTGCACAACCCGCTGGTGATCGTTGTGTCACCCCTTTTAGCCCTAATGGATGACCAGTTGCAAGAGGCCGAAAAACTGGGAATATGAGCAGCACAACTCGGACCCGGAGGAGATCCGAAGCGGCCGGTGCCGAATAGTGTACGGGAGTCCTAGCTAAGCTGCTGCACTTGTTTTGAGACTACATTCTGGTGTGTTCTTCCGGTGACGCTGTGTACGAAATCCATGTTCATTGCTCTGATTGGTTGGCTCTGACTGGTTACCCATCCAATAGCGTGGCGTTGTGTAAAGAGAAAACTTGACAGACAGCGGTTATCCCGCCCACAAATTCGCCTAGACTTTCTAGACTCTCCCCGTAGCAAATGCAGTTTGCGGCCACTGGGGACAGTCTAGATGCTAGGCTAGGTCAATTATAGTTAATTAATGCTTTTGAAGATATCAGGCATTGTTACATTATCAGCTTTAATTACATAAGAATTGCTATATAGCTAATGTAATAAATTACATTATTACATTAGGAGTCGAACATTACATTATGAACTTTTATTCCATTTAAGTTATTACATTATGAGTTTCTACATGGAGCTATTACTGTTGGTTGTCTGTGCTTACACCCTCATGTGAAACTAAAACAATAGTTAAATGTTTACTTATTGATTTGCCACTAGTTACAGACGTGTGGAAAGAAGGACTCAGATCTGACAAATTCAAATTTGTTGTGAACTTAAAAGGGTTGATATAAGAGGCTAATTAATTCTAAGTGTGTGGCGAGAGGGCCGCTAGCTGCAGTGATGAAGGCAATTATTGATGTTAAATGTTGTGAGGAAAGTATGACTGTTGGACTCATTTTCTGCTGTGAGATCTGCAGTCTATTCTGTGATATTTGTTTTAAATGGAGGGAGCTGTAAAAAAACAAAACAAAACACTTTGACAATCTGATGATTTTCTAAAGGCCTGTGACTGAACATAATTTTAATATTTGCTAATCGTTAATTGTTTTATGAGCAATTAGAGATTTTATTAAAAAACACACAATAAAACAAAACAAAAAAAACACAATCCATTTGGCATTTGGATTGTTTCATATTTTATTAAGTCATTAAAATATCTACTTATTCACTTAATTTATCAGTAGACCAATGTATTGTGACTGAAATAAGTTGTTTAAATATATAAATGTTTGTAGATTTATAGAAATAGTGTAATATAAACAAGAAAAGCACTTGGAGAGTGCAGACTCCGCCAAGGCAGATCAGACAATGATCATCAACCAACGAAAAATTGGAGCCAAATTTGTCCATAATGTTTTCAGTTATTAAATACGATAAGGATTTTTTTTTTTTTAAGAGATATAGGTGAATTGATCCGCCCCTTAATAACTGTCAATATATGTCATGTGGCCCCATAGGAAAATTAATTGCCCACCCATGCTCTAGAGTGACATATAGTCTGGAAAAGACAGAGTTATTTAAGGCAAAGTATTAACATTTTGAAAATACAATATGTAGACTCTTCCCATAATGTGCATCAGTGTATAACAGCATCAGTGCTTTTTTTTAACAGTGCCTAGTCATCAGTGGGTGGTGGTGTATTTACCTGCAAACACCCTGTGCTTTCCTATGATTTATTCGTGTTCCTCTGTGTTCAGAACGCCTCTGGGCTTCAACCTTTGAGCGGTGTGTTTCTAATCAATAATCAATAACAGCATTGCTTGAGGTGCCTGTGTGTCAGAATACAAAAGTGACTTAACAACAGAAAACAAACGGTGTATAAATACTGGAGGAATTTTGATTCTCAGGAAATGTTGATACTGGCAAAAGAAACAAATGATTACATGTTGTAGGTGTGTGTGTGTGTGTGTGTGTGTGTGTGTGTACATATATACACACACAAACAGAAGACTTGCATTTTATTCATAAAAAGAACTGTACATGTTCATAATAAAATGTTGATTGCAGACATAAACGTAAACATCAAGTACAGTGGTACCTCAACTTATGAAATAAATTTGTTCCATAAGTGGTTTCGTACCGTGAATTTTTTTAATAAATAGTCACATTTTGTATGAAATATGTGTTAAAAGTAAAAGAAAATTTAGATTAAATGTATTGGTCTTGAGTGGGGAAATGTGTCTTCACAAACTGAACATTAAACATTAGAATGAACAAGACAAGTAAATCATTTTGATACCATTGTTTGTTTTTGTCACCTTCAACAATGTTTGTTGACGGACGTTTGGTGAAATATTGATCAAAAGACGATTGGTTGTTCTGAAAACGTGCTGGAAAAAAAGGCTTTATTTGCACAGAGAGCACATGAACCACATCAAGTTTGTGCCATCTTCTCTTCTAGATGCTAATGCTAATGCTACTTCAGATTCGCTGCAATGAGGACGGGCTTAACCCCACGTGGGTGACGCTAAAGTTCATTTGATGTCAGACGGACCAGCTTTTTCTGGGTCCCTCGTTCTTCTTGTTTTGTGTGAATGCGGTATGCAGCCAATGGAGGTGACAAACCACTGTCAAAGGAGCATGTGTTGGTAACTAGGCGTGACCCATCAGACTCCAAAAGGAGCATGGAAAAGTGGTTTTCAGTGGAATGACACCTTTTAAAAAGTGTGATTTAACTGTTATGAGGAAAGAAGGATGAATTTTGTTTAAAAATAAGCAGAAGTTTTTATGATTACAATACATTTTATTAAGTTTTTATATTTTATTATATTATTATAGAACTAAATTATGTTGTAAATATTACTGTTGCACTTGAGAAAATGTTATAGTGCAGTTATGGCTGTAATGTAAAGAGACCTGGGTTGTTTTCATTGGGTTCAAAGGTAACTCAGGGTGACCCATCAGTTTCCAAAAGCAGAAAAGTGGAAAATTGGTTTTCAGCGGAATGACACCTTTAAATATATACAACCATCTAAAAAGGGCTAAAAACCAGCTAGAAGTGTTCTGTCATTTTGACGTCATATGTCTACACTGCTGCATGTTGTGCTCAGGTTTCTTTGCTCAAGCCTCTTCTCTTCTTTGTGTTTTTGCAAACTTTCTCGTTACTGACTTACTGATTGTGAAGTTACTAAAATATGTAGATTAGGAAGACCTGCGGCATAATTAAATTGTGCCAGAAGAATAATTTTCCTTGCTGAAAGTTGTATGTCACTATCAGTATTTGATCATAAATCTCTGTGAAATGTGATTTCATTAAACCGTGGAGCAATAAAAATCACCAAGCGAAAAGTTCATTGAGTCATTCAGGACTTAATCAGAATAGTAAAATGAAACAGGCTTTGCTAAAACCTGCCCACCTTTATGGATGTGGTTACGAAATTAGAATATATTCAAGTAAAGTTATGATTTGCACCATAAATCCTATAATTTTCACATTGTCATGAACCTAAATTTGTTCAGCCTAAGAATTATGGCCCCTTTCATGTCTGATTTAATTCATAGGCAGCCAAAGTTTCGTGCTGTGATCATTAGTTTTTTTTTTTTTGCTTAAAAGAAGAAAAAAAAAAGTCTGAAAGTCAAAGACAAAAGGTTATTGTAGTGGCGGTGTAAAGCTCCATGTTGAGCATGCCTGCAGACACTGCTGAAGGGCTTAAGGAGGGCACTTAGTGTCTCCTGGGACTGAGAGGGACTGACAGTAGCACTCTAATACTTTCCTGCCACTGGGGCCAGTTGTCCACCGGAAGGCCGACGCACCGGCAAATACTCTGAGCCGACAGGAGGACAATCACAAGAGCAAAGGTGGACATTCATTTAGATCAACATGGACATCAACGCTTCCTTTCATCCTTAATGAGGCTCAGGTTTACTGCTGCATCACAATGATCTGTGATTTAGCCCAAGAAACTGCAGCTTTTGTTAAAGCTATTTATACCTCTGAGCAAGAAATACAACATTTTCTACATACAGGTCTACAGGTTGGTTTTCCATCAAAAATCATGACCTACTTTTTACTTGCTCTTGTATTATCTCAAACTTCTGTAGTAATAGTGCTGCAAGAGGGACGTCACCATGTACGTGTTGCGCAATAGTCACATGACAGGTCCTGTTAATGTAGAAGATGCATGAGATCAACATTTTCTAATTTCAATAGAAATCACTGGTAACAAGACTGAAAAATGAGTGACCGAGAGAAAATCACCCAAAACCAACATGAGAAAATCACCCAAAACCAACATGAGAAAATCACCCAAAACCAACATGAGAAAATCACCCAAAACAAACGCAAGAAAATCACCCAAAACCAACACGAGAAAATCACCCAAAACCAACAAGAGAAAATCACCCAAAACCAACAAGAGAAAATCACCCTAAACCAACAAGAGAAAATCATCCAAAACCAACACGAGAAAATCATCCAAAACCAACAAGAGAAAATCATCCAAAACCAACAAGAGAAAATCACCCTAAACCAACAAGAGAAAATCATCCAAAACCAACACGAGAAAATCACCCAAAACCAACACGAGAAAATCACCCAAAACCAACACGAGAAAAACACCCAAAACCAACACGAGAAAATCACCCAGAACCAACACGAGAAAATCGCCCAAAACCAACACGAGAAAAACACCTAAAACCAACATGAGAAAATCACCCAAAACCAACACGAGAAAATCACCCAGAACCAACACGAGAAAATCGCCCAAAACCAACATGAGAAAATCACCCAAAACCAACACGAGAAAATCACCCAAAACTAGGGCTCACCATTAGAAAGAAAAGCAATATCAATTAGGTGGATTTATTTCTTTTTTTTTATGTATTTTATTTTAAATTGTTTATATTTATTTAATTTCTTTGTACGTATTTTTTTAATGTATTTTTTTTTTTTTATTCAATTAATTATTTTTTTAAATAACTTTCCACTACAAGAAGGATGATACTGAAAAATATGTCCTGTGTCGACCACTAATCTGTTTGATGCTCAGTGCCAGAAAGAAAAGCAACATCGGTTATGTGTTATTATTGATTTATATATTTATTTTTATTTTGTATTCATTTGTATTCAAAAAAAGAAGTTACTCACTTTTAGTTTTTTGTCTTTATTTTTTTCATTAATTAATTAATTTATCATATTTTGTGAGGGAGACGCCCATTAAGAGCTAAAATGCGTGGAAAGAGAGTGTGTGTGTGTGTGTGTGTGTGTGTGTGTGGAGGGGAGGGGTTACCTGGCACCACTTAAGTATTAAATTATTATTAAACACCATCATAGAGCCCAGGGTATTATGACAAACAGCTTCTCAATATGACGTTTCATCACTTAAATATTCAACCATATATTACTATATAATAATAATAATAATAATATTACACCATTGAATATTGATCAGTGTGACTGTTACTTCTCTGGAACCCTGTGTGTCTTATCACATATCACTCAGCTGAGGTCACCCCCTGGTCGGTGGAAGCATATTGCTGTGTGAGTGCAAAGCAACATCTCAGATCCATTCTTTACCTTCATCCCTCTGATTTTTACAGCCTTACCCATCAAACCACAGACGGCTTTATGAGCTGAGAACAAAAATGATTGCTTTTGAATTCAGATGATATGCTCCTGTGCTCAGCTCTTTCTTTTCCTGTCGCTTAAGCTCTCTGTGCCTCCACCCACCGCTGCCCTCTTTCCTACTTCCAACACACACACACATATATATACCAACACAGCAGGCTGCTCAAAGACGCAGATATATAGACGCTCTGAATGTGTGTGCCTGCCGGAGTCTGGAGATAAGTTATTGTGGTTTTGAATCTCAACCAGCAGCACTTTGGAAAGGCCAGGGTGTATTTACATACCCCAAAGGAAGTGGAAATATTAATAAGCCACTGCCAGGTCACATTTCTATGACTGAATAAACACTTTCACTCCTGCTTTATACCTGTTAATATACCTGGATGGGACACAGGACACATAATAAATATGTTTTATTTTTGGATTATTACCTTCATCAAGGAAGTTGTGGTTTTAACACAGTTTTAGCAGTTGTTTTGATCTCAATATCGTTATTTATTTGATTGATTGATTGATTGATTAATCCCTTCTTTCTTTCCATCCGTCCGTCCATCCATCCATCCATCCATCCATCCATCCATCCATCCATCCATCCATCCATCCATCCATCCATCCATCCGTCCATCCGTCCATCCATCTGTCCATCCATCTTTTCTTCCTTCTGTGTGACTTTTATAAAACAGTGGTATACAACCAGAGTGTCCCTTCTCAATCCTATCCTAATATGTCACTGATAAAGACTGATCAATATTACATCTCTAAACCCCAGAAGTTTGGTAGTTAATTTGAATTTCATTTCCAGATTTCTTAATGATCAGCGCAGGAGATGATACCAGCTGTGAAACTACCTTTGTGCTGCTCCAAGCCGTTATTATTTTAAGCCTTTAAAATCATGTGACCACTGTGATAACTCAGGATCAAATTCTTGCTGTTCTAAGAGAATTCTATGTTTGGACAAAGGCTGAATTCTTTATTTTAATTTGTTATATCATCTGTGTTTTTTATAGATTATAAAGATCCTGTCTAAAATGTACAGGACTATACAAACCTTTTCTATTCAACATGATTTAAATGATCATTTTATTGATGTAATCATGTATTACACATATTATAATCTATGGGTTAGCAGCTTTACTGTCACTGCATATTGAATTTGTTTCAGTTCATTTATAGCGAGTTCATTACTGTAAATCCATCAGCTGTGGGTTTGGCTAACTTACATGTAATAGGTTTCTGTATTTACTATACACGGAAACCCTAGAGTTACTTTATAAAGGTTTTTTGATTTCTATATTTCTCTCGTAAGACACTTTTTTTCACCTCAGACTTCAATTGAAGCATTGAGGCTGTGTACGTCTACAGAAATATTAGACTTAACTCATCTACATCAGGGGTTCTCAAACTTTTTTGGCCCAGGTCCCCCTTGGAGGGGTGAAATTTTTGTCCCCCCTCATCCTCGCGATACTGAAAATGATAAAAAACCACTTCAACAATGATTATTATGAAACAATGATAACCTTTTTTAATAGTGCTTTTGTGCAAACCAGCAACATTTTCAGGTATTATAATATAAATGAACACTTCAGAAACAACAATTTAAAATAATTTTAAAATAATAAACGGAACAAAAGACACACAAAACCATGTGTGTGTGTGTGTGTGTGACAGACAGACAGACAGACAGACAGAGACTTAATGAGAGGGATGAGCTTGTCAAACTCAATATAACTATCAATGTACTTTCTCTTTTTAGGGTTAGGGCGTTTGTTTTTGTCATTGTCATTTTCATTGTCATTTCTTTTATCACTTCTTGAGGAACTTGGCGGACACAAAAATCAATCCATGTTCGCTGCAGGGTGGCTAAAAATAGCCTGTGACTCGCTCCGTCTCAATTTAGTCAAGCTGGCGTCAAACAGCGCTGTTACTTCCGCCCGCTCGCTACAAAATAAAAATTCCGCATTTCAAAATAAAACAGCAAAAAAACCCAAAACAAAACAAAACCGTGAATAATTTCGCGTACCCCCTGGAAATGCACCACGTCCCCCTAAGGGTCCGCGGACCCCAGTTTGAGAACCGTGGATCTACATAGTTTAAACAATTACTAGAATTAGAAAAAAATATAATGCATGTTGTGGATTGGTTTAAGCTCCTCTGTTTCGTAACTCGACGCCATGTGTATTATCAAAAATCCTTGCACGTAATTAGATGAAGAATCTGTCCGTCATCTTGACTGATGCGCTGCTTCAGACACTCACGTTGAACTCAAGCCGTGACTCAGAGCGACAGCAGGAAGTAGAGCCATACTGCAGCAGACCATCAAAACAAACACCACAGTCTGACTGCACCTGAACGCACCGCTGCGTTGTCTGTAAATGACCATTGTCATATGTGCAGGAAAATCTGAGGATAAAAGGCAACGGGTAGACCAGAGACGCACAGAACATGGTCTTAACGTGTCGGATGTTCCAGAAAAATCCTCTGGCATATGTGTGAAATACCTTCACTTGGTAGGAAGACACCAGAATACTGTGGACACTATCAGGAAATGACAAAAAGATGAAGACGACAGAGACATCATCATGGGACAGACGGACACAACACCACCCAGTCATGGGACGTCCCACCCGCTGACACTGATTGGCTCCTTCCTTTTTCCGAAAGTCAGAACTACACGATACTCAGATGGTTGTGTGAGCCTAGTGAAACAGCCAGATGACATGAGTCAGGTTATCTATTTTGTTTAAGAGGTGAAAAATATGTCATTCTATGTCAAAAGCTCAGATCACTTTTCTTTCCAGATCATCTGATTCTTTTTTGAACCATTGTTTTCCTGAAACAGAATGAAAAACACAGGGCACTGACAGTGCTGGGGGAGGAAAACACTTGTATATATTAACAGAAATTATGATGACACAGACATTTTTTATATATATATATATATATATATATATATATATATATATATATATATATATATATATATATATATATATATATATAAGCATGTTTTTATTAATCCATTCATTCATTCCATTCATGCTTCAACAGGGATTTTATCTAATTATTGTGACACATGTTGGAATATCCACATTCAACAGGTCATTCCAGTACGTAGACGCCGCCAGGCAGAAAATAAATGAACAATTGATTAGTCAGAATGAATGTGCAGAGGAATAGTAACAGAAACTACTGTCAATACATGTCACTGAGTGTATTGAAATGTACTCAGATAGTGTTCCTGCCTTTGATTGTTGAATTTATCTGCATATTGAACGTCGTGGTTTCAGTTACAGCAATCCCATTTAAGCTCACTGTTGAAATCAGTGTTTGTGTTTTGCTGTCTGGAGCAACTGCGTTCACCTTAGAGAAGTGACACCAGCTTGTAGACCCTTTGCAGCAGGTCAGAAAAATATCAACTCCCCAAGCTATTATATCTCCACCTCGCCTGTCTGCCACTGTACAAACATGTGCTCTAGGTTCTCTGGCTGCCATCACACGTGCTGCCTCATATCCATTCAGATGTCATCTCTGCAGGCTCTTTTTCAAACGTGCACTATCCTGAGCATCATAAAAAGCCACTCAGTATGAACAGTGTCAGGTAGAAGTACAGTGTTGATGCCTCCAGACTCCTGTCAGCTCTACTACATTAGCCATACTGACTGTTTACACTGTTGATATTTTCAACTGTGATATTGTTTATGCACTTTACAGGTGATTCTCACGAAACGTCAAACTATTGCATAAATAAGAGAGTGCATTGTGATGACTCAGCGTAATAATAATGCTCACTCTAGCATTAGGTACAACCAGAGAAGTACTGTAGAAGTACTTCATTACTGTATCTGTACTTGAGTATCTAGTTTTCTGGAAGCTTTTTACTTTCACTCACTACATTTTTGCATGAATATCTGTAGGTTATACTCCTTACATTTATATAAATATCTGTAGGTTATACTCCTTACATTTATATAAATATCTGTAGGTTATACTCCTTACATTCTCAGAGTAGACTCAGAATAGGAGAAATTGTGACTAATTATGACTTTTTTCATTATTGTGACATTTTAACTCATAATTTCAGCTCTTTTTCTCGTAATTATGTATTTATTATCTTTATCTCAAAATTGAGAGACTGGATCTCATAATTTTGACTTATTTCATAATTATGCATTAAAAAAAAAAAAAATCTTGCATATGACCTTTTCTTATTCCATATTGATAATGTTTCATCTAAATTGTGACTTTCTTTTTTTGTCTTGTCCATACCCACAAAACTCAGTTAACTGTGACCTAATTACACAAATTATCTACATACTAACTCACTTTTAAAAGCTTTATTTTTTGGATATGTTTGAAACGTTCCTATTTTTTCCCAGTTAAGTGTCATTAAATCCATGGCAAAGAAAGAAATGCAGTTTTACTTTTTACTTTATTACAATTGAGAAGTTGTATTTTTTTTTTTTTTTACTTTTACTTCAATAAAGGAGTTGAAACAGTACTTTTACCAGAGTATTTTTTCATAGCTGTACTTCTATTTAAGTACAGAATGTGAGTACTTTGACCACCTCTGGGTAAAACTCATAGTAACTTAAAAATGAAAGGTCAAAGAAAGGTCAAAGGTTAGAAAAACAGTTATGAAATATTTGGTGCCTGTGTGAGCTCAGGTGTTTCCCTCTGGTTTTCCCATGTTCACAATGACCCTATTCTACGGCACCTTGGCTTCATTCAAACTTCCTGCCTGCGTTGAAGAACTTAAAGCGATGGAAAGATATTCCTGTAAAACCTTCTATTCATGACAGAGAAGGGAAAAAATGTTGGAACACAATATGGTCAACAGACATTCTTCTGTTGCTACACGGTGTAGATCATTCTAAATCACACAGTCAGAGACGAAGGCGCTTCAAAGGATAGTTAAAAATGTAATTTCAGATACTCCACAGAAAACATGGAGCTCAGAGTAAATAAATGAGATAGAAAACATTAAAAGCAAAGTAGTTCAACAACCGAGACAGTGATCACACCACTGCTCACAGTGCCAGAAGAGTCAGAGTAAAAGAATCAAATGGGCATTGAATATAATTTGGAGAAGGTTTTTAATATGGCATTTTGTATTTCCTACATCATTTTCCCTAAATATGACAAGCAATTACCATTGTCCCCGTTTTTGGCAGCCTGAGCGAGTTGGCCCTGCCAGCAGATTCTGCCTTTGAGGATGTGCTTTTAGAATTCAATATGCAATTTGAGATTTTTTTTTCTGAGGCACTTTGTCCACATCTACTCCTTTTTTGTCAGCGACAAGACGGCACATAAAAGCACCACGGCAGCTGTGACAGACAATGTGATCTCAGGAAACTACTATAAGGAGTGTATCCCATGGAGAAGCGTCTACAGAAATAACCTCATAGACTTACTGAACTGTCTGATCATTTTAAGTTGTATACATATTCTATCTACATGTGCGGGAGTCTATTTTTAAAGCTGTGCTGTGATCCCAGAAACCTTTTTGAAATGCAGGAAGATTAATGAAAATCTAGATGTGGATGTAATTGGAAAACAAGTCAGTCAGGGAACGGCGGCGCCCGTGGGTAGGCAGGTGGGTTGCTTGTTCTCTGAAATATTTGCCACTTTCTTTGGAATTAATTCACTAAATAATTTATTATTCAACAAATTTAAATGTAAAATGTCTTGGGCAGCCAGCTACCAAGGGGAGTGTGCAGTACACCAGCTGCAATAATGACAAATATAACAAGCTGTATTTTTTTCCCCTCTACGGTTGGAAACTGTGTATGCGAGCAGGAGGGGGATTGGCATCAGGGTCTAAATGGGTTACTCAAATTATTCATATGTGCTAAGGTCTGAGGTTTGATGGAAGAGCAAACTGTTCAAATGTCAAAGGTCATTCATGGAGTATTATCAGCATCACTAGGTTAATTATAATATGAGACCGTTATCATTTCCTATTATCACATTTTCTCTCACAATTAGAGGATTCACCCCACCTGGCTGGAGAGGTCAAAATTCCACTGAAATGCATGAGGTGATCTCTTTGGTTTTGCCCCAAATTTTCCAGATCTGAAGCCCTTCTTAAATGTGAAGTGAAGTCTGGACATTGTATGGTTTAGTGTGTGCCATATATGTTTAGTTTAGTTTATTTCAGTCATATATTTGATTTGATTTGAATGATTTATTTCGAACATGTGCAAAGTGCAACAATAATCCATAGAACAATAATAATAATAACAATGACATGTCCGAAAAGGAGTAGGATGAAGCATAAGTTTATTTAATCCTAATTTAACCCCTTCTTCACTTCCCCAATAACCTGACAAATGAGCAGAGAGGAAATTAGGTAACAAATAGAGGATTTTTGTTTGCTTGTTTTCTTTTCTTCTTCCCTTCCTTCTTCTTCCTTTCCCTTTCTTTTTTCTTCCCTTCCACTTCAAAGCAGCAAAAAAAGAAAGAGAACAATACAGAATTGAACTGAAAATAGATGATCCTTATATGGGCATGTGTAATGATCATACACAGGTGTCGAATTTCACATGTGGACAGAGGATGTCGCTCAACTGACACAGACGCAGCTCAGTCGACTCATTGGACAATGATAATGCTGACTGATTTTAAAGGGGATTAAAGTAAACTGTGTTGATGTTCCTCCTGTGGACATACTGTCACACTTCTTGTAATTGTTAATATGTCATGTGATGTTAGAAAATGGATGATCCTTATATGGGCATGTGTATGATCATACGCAGGTGTCCCATTTCAGACCAAAAGTTAATTTAGTGTTTATTTCTGTTCATCATCCATGTGTTTCATTGCATCCCTTGGCATGATCTTCTCTTGAACTAACCATGGCTGTAAGTTTTACTGTAACCATGACAACAATTGTCTTACAATCTAATTTTAGGCCTTACAATGAAATTTCACTGACTTAATAAAAAAAAAAGAAAATCTGTCACTACCGAAAACAATCATAATATTGTAATAGTCAAATTATCAGCCTGGTGAACCATGGGTTTTAAAATAGCTTTTTTTTTGGTTGAAAAATGGTAAACCAAACCAAAGATAATGTGTTATTTCTCTATTTCTTTCTATATTCTGCTACTAAGATACAAATATAATTACAGTGGAATGTCAAAGACAGGTGTCAGGAATAGTCAGAAAAAAAGTTTAAAGCTTCAACTCCTCAAATGTCATCTGTTGCATTTAAAAAATATCAAATTTTTTGGGATTTTTGTCTTTTTTCACCAACTTTGGAGCCATATTGTGGAGCAACCAAGGTAGATGGAGCTAATCTGAGAATAGATTTTGATTCTGGGTGAACAGTTAGCCAGGGAGACCTAAAATCTAATACATTATGTCGGTCAAATATCAGAGGAGCAGTGGAAGCTAGAAGTTGAATAAAACACAACTTTGTCCAAAAAAAAAATAAAAAATGGAAGGCCTTGAAAACTATTAGGGATATTTCTCTGAATTTGGTTTATTTTATAAGTCAATAAGATGAACCAATATGAATTTTCTTAGTGTGATGCTGGATGCTTTGACATGAAATGACCCAACATTAGCATGAAAGCTTGTTTCAACTAAAGCATATGGTAGTGTTAGCACAGAACTCAAACTATTGGAATTATTATTAGAATTAGAATTGTTTAAAAATATCCTTGTTACCA
>CM035796.1:4787387-5052387 GCA_020466265.1 Siphamia tubifer
TTCTTATAGAATACTAAAAAGATGAATAATGAGTTTTTTAAAAGTCAAAATGTTACGAGAAACCAAGAATAATGTAAAGTCCAACATACAGGACAGAAATATAGTTCCATACATACACTGTAAACCTAAATACGTTAGCAGAAGTGAAAACAATTTAAGGCAATTGATTACCTCAATTATTTTTAAGTTGATGAAGTTAAAAAATAAAATTTTCCAGAAGTTAAAATGTAGATGCTTATTAAAGTATACTTAAATTAAATCATTAGTTATTAACTTAATATTCTAAGGTTCTGTCAGTCCTACTGGGAGCCTAAATCAGGGGCCAAAGGGTCCAATTTGGCCTGTAGGAAGAATAACTATGAAGATATTAATGGTGTAAAAATAATTTTAATTCAGATTCTACAGACAGAATAATTAGATCTCAAATGGGGCCGACCAGTAAAATATGATCATAATTACCTATGAATAATAAAAACTGCAGATTTTAATATAAAAATGTCAATTACATGAAAATCTTTATATTATACTAAATAAATACCTGAACAAGTGTAAGTGTAATTTTACAAATATTCTGCCTGTTACTAAATGTTTTGTGTGTTTATATAAGTTGTTCTGCACATGTGCAAATGACAAACTGATAGACTGGGGTAGAAAATGGTTAAAATTGCACTTGTTTTTCTTAAGACGTGTCAAGTCGTTGATGTTCTTCACAATTTGAGAGAAACATTATAAGATGTAAACATTAGATTATAAATTTTACTCTTTTCACTGTTATTATTTTACTGATCTGCCGCTTTTCAGATCATATTGGACCTAATGTGGAACTGAAATAAAATAATTTTGACACCACTGGTCCAGATGTTTAAGGCCTATATAATAATGTATAAAGGTTTATACATAATCATTCCTAGCTGTAAAAACAGGAGAACTTTAAAGGTAAAAATAGTCCTAGATCTGACACAAGAACTTGTTTCAAATCATTATTCAACTCTAAGCACAAGTAAATATAGTTGAACAAAATATGGTAATCACAGATATAAATCTGGCTTGTGTTTGTTTTATGGGATATATGCAATGATCCAGGCCTAAGAATAAAATCTGCTGCTAATATAACTTGGCATCTGCTCAAAAATTGCACTGGTGAACCTAATAAACCTCCAACATTTTAAATTAGATTTTTCCTAAAATGTATTAATTAAATTAAAGGTGTATGTAGATATTTAGACCTGGAAAGTCGAGATCTATTGTAGTTTCAAAACAATCGCACGCTATAAATGTAAGTAATTATCTTGGATTGTTAGATTGTTTTTCCTCAATAGTCTTGTATATATATATATATATATATTTATGTGTGTGATGTTCTTAATTTCTAATGAATATAACAGAATCTAATATAATGTAATCACAGACATTATTGCGATATGAGAGTTCATCGTGGTAATGTGATGACTCGGCACAATGATGCTAACTATAGTATTAGCTATTATGACCTAGCTAAATAATGACCTTTGTCAGATTCTGAACAATAGTACCCTATTACCAAACAAATTTAACGTTAAAAAGTAATTTTGGTAATGATAATCAGTCTTGTCGTGTTCATGCACTTATGAGACAAACCATAAAATGTTACAGGAGCATAAAATAAAAGTGACTCACCTTGTAGCCATCTTGGATCTTGTGTTAGTACAGATGCATTGTGGGTAGTTTCAGCTCATATTCATATTTCTATAGCTTTTCAATGCAGTTCTCAAATGTATCGTGGTAATGAGAATAACAACTCATGAACATGAACCTTTTTTTTTTTAAATATCATGAATATTAATTTTTAAAATCACAAAAAAAAACACTTAAACACTTAATGAAATTATTGACTTAAAACAATGCACTTGTAGTTGTATTTATGTATTTATTGTTATATTTTAGCCTAATTCAAAGACGAGACATTTTGATCGGACCACATTTCAGTCATGACAATTTGCCCCAAAAATTGATAAAAAGTGGAAAATAAATAAAAATAGAATGTTTTAAAATGACTTAGTCTGAAAGAAAAAAAAACACATTTTCCTCTGCAGTAAAATAATACTATTTATAGGATTCATTTCACATTCAACCACTAAAACCTTAGGATCATTGGTTTTTAATTTTAATTTTTTAATTTAATTTTTTTTGTTTCACATGAGAATTACCTAGATGTGTATTTTGTCTAGAAGGACCAGGAAACATATAATAAATGTGCTCCCAATGTAGATAGCTAATATAGAAATCTTGGCTTGAAATATCCATTACTGTACTTACGACTCAAGTGGGAATTAGTTTCAGGTCATGTCTTTGACTTCACCACTCACTACACTATGTAATGGTATTTATAGAGTTTTTTTTTTCCCTTCTCTCTTCCACTTAGAGACTCCCAGTTGAAATGACTTAAACAGTAATAAGTACAATGCAGCATCAGCAATTGAATTTTTACTTTTCCCATTCAATTTCACACATTAACATCTTTGAATGTCTCGTCTGGCTGATGACAAAAGAGGAAATGACTGAAGAATAAACTAACTCTGGCATCTTAACGGCTCTCTGGGGGTGGGGGGTGGGGGGTAGATAGGGTCTTCGCTCATGATCTGCAAATGCATTTCATATTCACACACAAATGGAGCAATTTGTGCAAATAGCATGTGTAATAGTGGGGCGGGAATCCCAGGTGTGTGAGCGGCGGCCGAGTCCTGGAGGAATGGCTCTTCACCCCTCAATGCCTCAGCAAAGAAACCTCGGGCCTGCACGGAAATAGGGCAGTCAACGAATTAGGGTGTCATTGGTTAAGGACATCAGCGAGAACAAAGAGAGATAAAGGCAGAGGAGAGAGAGAGAGAGAGAGAGAGAGAGAGAGAGAGAGAGAGTTGTAATGAAATCGCCGCTCACCATACTAAGCAGCAGCACCAAGTGTTGTGTGAAATCAGATCCAGTTGGCTGTGGCTAGCATGGTTATTTTGACGTATTGGAATGAGCGTGTCTCTCCCCGAGCTAAGTGATAATTCAGCTGTCATTCTGAGGGGGAGCCAATGATAACAAATGATTCAGATGGTATGAGAAGGGCCACAGATCAGAGTAATCAACACAAGCCTGCTTTGGGATAACACTAATTATAGTAAAATTAATGTCTGCATCACACCTGCGAACGAGCGAGTGAGTTCCTTTTCGTACACTTTGTTGATTTTTTTTTTTTTTAAAGAACCAGCATCTGATTAAAATTCTAATGGTATGTTTATGAAACGGAGAAGTTACAAACAATGACAGATACACCTTTAAACTGTCATTTCACATCCTTTGAGTGTGGAGGCTCCAACAGTAGTGAGGCTTTTTTTACTAGACGTTCTGATTAAATGCTTAAAAAAGATGTGCGGTGAATTTTCATTGATGGTTATTTAAAAGAAAAAAACCTGCATAATACCAATAGTTCCATCAGGTAACTTACATTATTGCCTGTTGATAAGTGGACATAAGTACGAAGTTAAAGGATATTTTGGTATTTTTCACATGAATCTGTATGGTACACACACAGTGACTTACCTTCAACTGTGTTCTGGTCCAGTGTTGGTCAAAGTGAAAGTAGTCCCGGCAGGTTTCCTGGGGTCAACAAAATAAAACGTGTTTCTTCTCAAAACAATATATGTTTTAATAAGTGATTTAATTGCATCACAAAATGGTCACGGAACAAAAACTCCCACCTCCTAATTGCTTGGAGCTACTTTCTTTCAATAGCGATCGATGTGCGTTGTCACTGCTAACAGCTGTGCACCTGCACATAGCAGCCGCAGATACTGTCGAACAACTGAGGAAAGTAGTTTGCTAAGGTGCTCAGCTGTGGAATAAGATTAATGTTAACTAACAGTAATTTGAGCTTTTGTTTTGTAACTTCAGTTTCAGTGGTTGTTTTTTTTTATTGAAAAATGTATTAAACATTTTACACAAGGACAAACAATTTCAACTTGTCAAATATAAAAATAGAGAAATAAATGGAAATTGTTTAAATTAAATCCTATCTCTCAAGAAAATACACAGAGTATAAAGTACATAGTAAGTACTTGAGGATGGTTTGTAGAAACTGGTGCCGAGTTTGATATGTGGTCATTGTAATATAATAATATATATAATATAATGTGTAATATAAATATAATAACAAACCAGATGATGGTTAAGACTGTAAAACTTACTGTACATTTGCAGTACAATACAACAAGGTTTATTGTCATCACAGTCCAATATAATATGATTTTGTTTTAGCTTCTGTAAAGTGCACAGTATGAGGGACATAACGACAGTACATCAGAATGTGTTTACCTTTGAAACATTTGTGGTATTTATGGTAGAGTCACAAAAAGTGGATTGAAATAGTCTATTGCTTTTTTAAAGTGTCTACGCAAAAGCTTTAATTTAGATCTTATTTTAGTGGTAGTTGGCAGGTGTGATGAAGAAAGCTTTGATTTATGAATTCATGATGGGCTAAAAGAACATGTGATGTCAAATATGATTTGCAAATCCACTTTTTATTAAAGGTCCCGGCTTACATAAAACCATTTAATTCTTCATGAACTAACGGCGTAGCTCAAACCACAGCGGAGCTTCTCACCTCAACTGCTACACTAAAAAAAAAAAAAAGGAAAAAAAAAAAAGTGGTTTCACATGCAGTTTAATTTAATTTTATTCTGTGTTTCAGTGGGAAGTACAACTAATATGTTTAAAAGTTCCCATCGTGTTTTATTCCTCATACATGTATCAGTTCCGTTCAGCCCTAATGCTTGTGGTTAAGAATGTGTCATGCATTTTTCTTACATGTTTTTGGGAATTTTACGGAGCTAAACATTCACAGTAAAATGGTTTTACTTCCAGCTCTAGAGTTAAGTCTTACACAGGTCTAATTTTCAAGATCCTCTCCACCCCCACCCCGTACAAATGTGCACCCGTACTTAGAGCTGGGCAAAAAATCTATTTAGATTTAAAATCCAGTTTTATGGCAAAATCGATTAATATTTTAGGAAAATCGTGCAATCCCATTCCCCTCCACACGCACTTTTTTTCCTCGCAAAAAGAAAACCATGAACCAGGCTGCTTTCCGTAGTGTTTCACCCCAGACCCCGCCTACGATCCCCTTATTCTGCAGCACGGGACACTGACAGCGTCCAGTGATGGAGACACGCTGACTCCTAAAAGGTTCTAAAGGTTCAGTTGTGTGGAATTGGTTTGGGTTTTTAGGGTCTGACGAAGCCCAACTACTGCGTGGTTGTCAGCGGTGTCTTCAGACTGTTGTTGTTGACGGTAGCGGTACGACCAATCTGTTCGCACATCTGAAGCTAAAGCATCCAATTGGGCGGGGCAGAACTGTTAGAAAAGGCAGAGACTAGCGCTGCAAGTACTTCTTCAAAAAGTTCAACAAACACTGACTGAAAGCTTTTCTCGCGGCACACCTTATGATAAACATGGAGCACGATGGGGAGCGATAACAGACACAATAACATCATATATCCAAAATATTGGTAACATGTTCAGGTTTATTGAAGTAGTTTGATTGATAATAAGGTTTTGTTTTATTTTGTTCTTACAAAGTAAAAATGTTACTAGTTTTCTTTTTTATCTTTTTTTGCAATGTTTTTCATATGAGTATTAATGTATATTGTTTTAGTTGTTAAAATATTTTAATCTTTCTTTTTTCCAACAAAATTTATCTTTTGCACTATTTTTTTTGCACTGTTTTTCCTGTAACAGTGGTGGATATGTCTGGACTTACTACAGTTCATGTAGGCAAAGTCTCAGGTTGCAGTTGCACCTTTTGCACAACTGATTATTTACAGTTATTTGTAGAAGTATTTTTGTTTTACATGTTATTTAATAAAAAAAGAAGACGAAAGAAACCACGTTTCTAGTGTTTTCATTTAGCCCACGTGGGAAAAAATCGTATCGTGAATCGAGTTTTTTGGGAAAAAATCTGAGATTTTTTTAAAAGAGAAAATCGTCCAGCCCTACCCGTACTGTAAACCCGCGTATCAGACCAATTAGTGCCACAACCCTTACCTGACTCACTGAAACACAACCCGTAACCCGGATTTAAAGTATTTATTTGCTCACACTGACACGTTGAACAGAATATTATCACGATGCCAGTGAGTGAAGAATGAATGAAGCAGCTCCTCAATAAAATCCTGCTTCTCCTGTGAGTTATTCAACTGGACAAGTGTAAAAACACACCTTTGTTACTTTTATCCCTTTACAACACACTGTTCTGCCCACAGAAATCTATGTAAAGGAACTTAATGAGTGTAATAGAAAAGTCCTTTTTATAATGGACCGTCTCTGGTAAGGATTCAAGGATCTTTATGGTTATATCAGTTAATTTCCTAGGTAAGAAATTTGTACTGGGGTCAAGGGTCGAGTCATAAATATAAAAACACACATATAAACACAGTATAAATAAAATATATAAAAAATTATAAAATACAATAAAACAGAAGGTCAGATCAGCAGCGTGAAGTGAATAGTGTGGTTTAGGTGCTATAGACCATAGGTGTCAAACTCTGGTCGTCGAGGGCCGGTGTCCGACAAGTTTAACTTATTTTCTTCTTCCATATGATTCTGTTAACCCTTTAACTCCTGAAGCTTTAGCTGTTCCACAGTAAAAAGAATTAAAATAAGCAACAAAATGAACAAAAATGGCCAAAGTCATTCATAAAATGAACAAAAATGGAAAATAAACTAACAAAATAATTGGTAACATAAACCAAAAACCTGATTGTGTTACTAACTGCTTTTACTCCACGAGCAAAGTAATTAGTTATCAGGAAAAGTATTTTTGTATTACTTTTTTTTGCTTAAAAATGTCAAAGAAACGAAAAGACAGTTAATCAGGATATTGATCCTTGTTCTGTGATGTTACTTTGGATGTGATTTAAGATGCTTCCACTATCAAAGATCTTTATGACCTATTATTATCAATGGCAAAAGTTAAACTAACCCAAATAAACCGTGTTATTACAACGCTGTAAACCACTGACCTCCAACCCAAACTGAAATAACAGACTAAAACAACAAACACAAAACATGCTACCATGCTGATGATAAAAAAAAAAAAAAAAAAAAAATCCAGAGAGAACCTCCCCAGGTTGACGAAGCTGCGGCAGGACCCCCCCCCCTCTGCTCACACAGATCCCAGGTCTTTAGCCTTGACTGCCCCCAGGTGATGGTCTAACTGTGACAAGAGGCGTGGCAGGAACGACACACACACACACACACATAGTAATGTGCAAGAGCATGAGCATGTGCAACGTGCGCCCCAGCATTCACCCTCCCAACACCCCGCCTACCCTCCTTCTTAGCAAATCATGATCGATTTTGTTGTCATGCATGTTAGTGGAGTTCTACACTGAGCTGAATGTGAGTTTGGTTCAGATATGAGGCACTGACGGTGTTGTCTGTAGCTGGGGCAACACTTGCAGCTCACTTTATCTAATAATAATAATAATAATAATAATAATAATAATCTTTATTTGTATAGCACCTTTCATACAAACACTGTAGCCCACAGGTGTCAAACTCCAGTCCTCGAGGGACGGTGTCCTGCATGTTTTAGATATTTCCCTCTTCCATGTGATTCAGTTTAACCCTTTAACTCCTGAGAACTAACAAAATAATTGGTAACATGAGCAAAGTTAAACACAAATGGCAGAAAATCAAAGAAAAATTTAAAGAACCAAAATCTAGAAAAATAAACTAAATGAACAAAAACTAAGAAATATTTACAAAATGACAAATAATATGGAAAATTTTGGAAAAAAAAATTACTAAAGAAGAAAACTAGTATTGACATTTGGTTACAGGAATAAAAAAAAAAGGTGAAATAAAATAATAAAAAAAAAAACTCTTGCTTTTTGTCACCTTTTCCATGCACAAAATAAAGTAAAACTGTTGAATTTTTCTGAATATTTAAACTAAATCATCCATTCAGAATGCATCAGCGCTGACACTTAAAGAGTTAATAATCAGCTCCTCATCAGACTGATAATGATGCAATGGTCTCCAGGTGGAATGGAAGAGGGAAACATCTAAAACATGCAGGACCCCGGCCCTCGAGGACCGCAGTTTGACACCCCTGCTGTAGCCCAAAGTGCTTCACCTTGATTAAAACTTAAAGTACAATTTTAAAACGGGATGAAATAAAAAATACATTAAAATTCGATTGCACAAAATTATAAATTTACAAAAATACAACATAAACTGATTATACATGCATCATAAAATTTCAATAAATAAGAAATAGTAGAGATAAAATTACAAAAGTACAAGATAAACTGTAACGCGTCACATTATTTCCAGAGTAACAGTAACGACGATACAGTTATGGATAAAGTAATTAAGTAATTACTCCGTTACTCGAAATGTGGCTGCGTTAGTAAAGCTGTTAGACTGTTATTCCCAGCACTGGGTACCCGTGAGTACCCGACCCAGTGCAGGACTGTACGCAGCAGTACTTTGGTAAGTTTCCTCTCTAGTCATTATTCAATCCATCTCCACTGTGTTAACCTAATCCTTTAATGACAGCAGCACAGGCCCGCAGTATAATTTACATGTATTATAAATGGATGGCATAATGACCAGCTGTAGGAATGAGAGTCATCGACCAAGGGTTTTTGCCCACACAAGACAACCCACACCACAGTCCACCTTATTACAGCGGCCTCATTATTCAGACTAGGTGATCCAGAGACCTGACCTTAATCACAGTTACCCATCATTTTCAAATAGATTTGATGAGAACATATGCAATAGGAACTGACTGCAAACCTTTTCTTTTGCTTCTTCTTTTGTTCTGCTCTCACCGTTACCAGTGCGCTGTTAACGTCGCCTTTTTTTAGTTTGCTTTTTTTTTTTTTTTTTTTCTTCACACATTTGTTTTCGGTACATAAATTAACACAGAGGATGAAAGGAAGACGTACTTCACTTCAATGCAGATTCAGACCTTTTTGTTGCTAAAAGCATAGCGCACGCACGTCGACAAATGCTAAGAAGCATCCTCATTAGACCCAAGACCCATCTTCTTTTTAATCCACGCTGCCAGTATGTGCTGGCTCTGAAAACAGTTATTTCGATTTTTAATGTTTTATCCTTGGCTTATTTAGTTTTTTTCCCTTCAAACTTTTTCACTCACCGTATCTTTTTGTGTGATCATTCGGTTAGACTAATGTGTCTACAGGTGCTGTGTTTTTTCGTCTGTCAATAAAGAGTTTTTTTTAGGGAAGAATTAAATATTCATAGTTGTTTCTTGAATAGATTTCCACTTGCATCCATGGCGGTACCACTGTCCTGTGTCTTAGTTTGAGTTTGTACACGGTGTCAACAGCCACCACTGACAAATTAGAAAGTGTTCAGTGAAAACTGTGGCCAGATAATAACTGATGCATATTTTATGACCTCGCACTCTGCTTTCTTTCCTCTTTGGTATTAATGTGCATCAGATATTTGATTTGTCCCCACAGTGTTTATTGGAAGGAGAGCTCAAATTATCATGAGCTTGTTTTAATATGAATTACAGTGAGTGAAGTGATGGTAAAACGTAAAGTAAGGAGGTGATGAAGAGGAGTTTTTGGCTTAACTCTTACTAATTAATATTGCAGCGCTCAGTTAAGGTTCTTGAGCGTAATTACATAGTCTAAGCCTGTTTTATTCATCTGCCCATTCAATTACAATGTTTGAAATTGGGATAATGAGGCTCGACTGTATTGGCCATTGTAATTTATTTCTGTATTTCAGAGGGTATAAGACTACTTCAAAGCCAGTTATTAACCTTTTCAGAAACCATTCTCCAACTGCTTATTTTTCCAATCCAACCAAACAGATGAGAGTGATCCGTTTGTGTGTCTGCTTTCAGAGCAGGTGAAAATGCTGAAATCATACAAATACGGTCCTTGATAATACCGTGTATCATTGGTTTTTCAAAATAAAACCCAAAATAAGACAATGAAAAAACAACTTGTTTCGTCATTATTTATTTCCAAAACTAAACTGAAAAAAAAAAAAAAAACAGATAGTGATGTGTTTTTTTTTCAATTTTCCTTTTTATGTTTAAATGAATAATAGAATTTGTAAAATTACACTAATCTTCAGATATTTATAGAAGGTCTGTTTGTTAATATAAAGAATTTCATGTAATTTGACTTTGTTAAAATGTGCAGTTTTTATTATTTATAGGTAAATATAATCATATTTTACTGGTTTGACCCAATTAAGATCTAACTATTCTGTATGTAGAACCTGAATTAAAATAATTTTTTACACCATTAATATCTTCATTGTTGTTCATTCTACGGGCCAGATTGGACCCTTTGGTGGGCTAGATTTGACCCCATGCAAATGTCCTGAGATGCATTTTGTGCTTCTCTTGAAGGCAATAATGGTTTCTATGACAACTTGATTCAGAAATATAGTACTATTGAATAGAGCAGGGGTTCTCAAACTTTTTTGGCCCAGGTCCCCCTTGGAGGGGTGAAATTTTTCCATGTCCCCCCCTCATCCTCGCGATACTGAAAATGATAAAAAACCACTTCAATAATGATTATTATGAAACAATGATAACCTTTTTTAATAGTGCTTTTGTGCAAACCAGCCACATTTTCAGGTATTATAATATAAATGAGCACTTCAGAAACAACAATTTTAAATAATTTTAAAATAATAAACGGAACAAAAGACACACAAAACCGTGTGTGTGTGTGTGTGTGACAGACAGACAGACAGACAGACAGACAGACAGAGACTTAATGAGAGGGATGAGCTTGTCAAACTCAATATAACTATCAATGTACTTTCTCTTTTTAGGGTTAGGGCGTTTGTTTTTGTCATTGTCATTTTCATTGTCATTTCTTTTACCACTTCTTGAGGAACTTGGCGGACACAAAAATCGATCCATGTTCGCTGCAGGGTGGCTAAAAATAGCCTGTGACTCGCTCCGTCTCAATTTAGTCAAGCTGGCGTCAAACAGCGCTGTTACTTCCGCCCGCTCGCTACAAAATAAAACTTCCGCATTTCAAAATAAAACAGCAAAAAAATAAAATAAAATAAAACAAAAATAAAACAAAACCGTGAATAATTTCGCGTACCCCCTGGACATGTGCCACGTCCCCCTAGTGGTCCGCGGAACCCATATTTGAGAACCGTGGGAATAGACCATCACAAGATGATGTGACGCAATGTTTGAACATGTGTTAGAGGAAAACAGTGAGAAAATACATCTTTATTATGATGATAGAATACACAAATAGGACAAAAAATATTAATGACATGTAAATAGTACAAATACATTAAACTGAAATTGAGTATATATTGTGATGGATTAAGGAAATGTGTTAGGAAGATAGAGCAGAGGCAGGGAGGAAAGTTGGCGAGCACCAACTGTTCCAACAGCAGAGAGACTTGCATTCTTAGCTCTGTTCTCTGGGGCAGTTCTTACCAAGACTGGACTTGCTGAGGTTGCACGACTGTACTCCAACTTGCTAATGAGAAATGCTAAGAGTCTGGTTGACATACATTACTGTGATGTCATGTACTGCCGAAAGGTGCTGCCTCCCCCCTGTTACTGTGTGATGTAATGGAGGTCAAAGTTCATCTGCTCTTTCAGATCAGGTTAATGTGTTGTTTGAGCATCGACGTCATAATGTACGTGTAGTAGTCACATGACAGTAGTCACATGACAGGTCCTGTTAATGTAGGAGACGAATGAGCTCAACATTTTCTCATTTAATTTCAATAGAACCTGACAAACACTGAGAACGTCACAATTATTCAGAGAATGTCTAATCTGGACCCTGTTTTGTGCTAATCTAAAGTTTCTATCACAACCTGTTCTTAAAGACAATAATGAGATTTTGACCTTTCTGCTAAATATGACCTTTGACCTTTACTCAAATAGATAATTGCATCTGATGCGTAGGAGCCATATGTATATGCCCATGTAATTTCATGGTGATATCTTAAGTATTCATTTTACAGCATGATGTCTCTAACACACACACACACACACACACACTGATTACAATAATATTTACCATCCAATGTTGGGAAAGATTTAAAAAAAATAAATAAAAATTTTACATCCAACATGAGAAAATCACCCAAAACCATGACTCGGTGCCAGAAAGAAAAACTATCTGTCTGTCTGGCATGTTTTTTTGTTTTGTTTAATTTTTTTCTATTTATGTTGTCTTTAGTTTTTAAATGTATTTTAGTTATTTGATTTTTTTTTATTATTAATTGTATTTATTTCTTATTTTTAATTGTATACATGTATTTAAATTATTAATTGTATTTATTTATTTACTTATTATTAATTAGTAATTTTATTTAAATATTTCAGCTACTAGAAGGATGACACTGAATCGTACGTTCTGTGTCCACCGCTAATCTGTTTCGGTGCCACATATTGCAATATATGTCGCAAGGTTAAAAAAAAAAAAAACATTGCAATGTCAGTTTTTTTCCAATATCGTGCAGCCTTATTGACAATAGACATATTTATTGATGCTAATACCATTAGAACCATCTGCATTTTTCTACTCTATTTAATCACAATACCTGGGAATAAAAAAAAACATTGGTTGTTCAGTCCTCGTACATAACATAACAGCTGTGTACGTTGTTTTTATAACATTTGTTGATCATGCCATGGTGTAATTAAAGATGAATAAAAAACTTTCAGTTCAAAAGCAACACTAATTTCTGCAGGCTGCTCACCACTCAAACTGAGTAAAATGACTTAATGATTTTTCCCTGTTAATACAGTGAGAAGACATATTACATTTTGACCTCTATTAAATCAGAGCACTAAAATGCATTTGAAGTCATTTATTTGCAACAGTCTGAACTCTTCAAGCAATAACATCGCCTCGTTGCAAAATAGAGCTCTTTCGCTCACAGATGAGGCTAATTAACTCCTGCTGTGTTCTCATCATTTTACTTCCCATTCATTTGGCATATTAAGCAAAAATGCTCTAAGAAATGTAATTACATTCATGTATCATTAATAGCATATCTCCGTGTTATTTAGATGGAGAACGAAATTCACAGAATTATGGACTGGGTCTCATTGCGTGTTCACAAATAGACTGTACATGATTCAAACTACTAATCTTTCAATAAAATTATAAATACTTAAATATTTGCCCAGAGGAGAAAGATAGTGATGTACTAAGCTGCATAAGATAATGGAACAGCATTTGTCATATTTTATTATTTGCATTTAGGAAAAAGAAAGCCATGTTTTATTCTTACAGACATTCTTATCAAGGATTAGAGGATATGACTGCCTTCAGATATAAGATGACTTCATGAACGTGCAGAGCTTTTTCGGACAGCATCAGATGTTCATGGATTTATCTTTATGCTCGTTAATGTGGAATATTATCAGAATGTTAGACTGATAATGTGACCTATCAAATTTGTCTGTTTTGTCAGTTCATTTAAAGTTGATTAAAGTGAGTCTTGAAGGAATTCTCTATTTATTATTATTATTATTATTATTATTAATTTATTTATTAAACTAAAAAGACTCGTCCATCAAAGTGGTTAAATTCTGCCTGACTATCTCAGTTATCACAGTGATCTAAGGAAGATGAAAAAAGAATAGGAAACCATTTGCTTGCTGTGACCTTGACCTTTTGGAGCATTATATGTTAATACTACATGTATGTAAAGTAAACATTTAGACCAAGATAAAGTTTTTCTTTTATTAGTTAATCTCTTCTGGCCAAATGTAATCATTAACAGTTATTTTGGGGTTTTTACTCAAATTTATTTCAGATTTTAAGCAAATTTTCACAAAATTGATGTTAAATGTATGCATGTGAATGTGTGCATTATTCAATCCAGTAGTGTTTATTTTCTCCCAGTGAATTATAGACCTGGTGGACCACTGGGTCTTGCTTTGCCCCCCTACCAGAATAACCATCAGCATTTACTAATTTATTTTAATCTATACACGTTGATACTAACCATGATGTTAGCTTGAATATTAAACTGAATGCCATTTACCTTTGTACATTTTTAATTTGATTTCTTTTCATAATAGTGGTTACTGCACAAGGTTATAAAAAAACCCAACAAAATTCTATATGCTCCACAAACCAGAACAGAACTGTCTTCTCTTCATATGCACCAAGGGTTTGGAATGAACTTAAAGCCACTTTAAGGCTGAACATGATTTCACTCCTTCCTCTATGTTTTGTGCGTCCACGTGGAGGTGTAGGGGTGTCTCAGTTCACAGTAAGGCAGAGGGGAAGGGGCTTTATACCCCTTCAAATGGAGATTCTCCAGAGGCAGACTCCAAATGGAGGGGTATGAGAAATTTTTCAGAATCCTTTTAAAAATAGCGGCATCTACAACAGTAGACAAATGTAGAATTTTGACTGTAATGAACTGTTTTTAAATTGTGATAACTGTTGTATTGTATAATGGTTATTTTCTGCATAAAACGCACATTAAAATATCGGTATTTACATAAACATGGAGTAATCGGTCGATGCACTTCTCTGATTAAATGCAGATATTAGTAAAAATATGGTCATATCCCAGGAGAACCAGACAACTACAGCAGTTTGTTTACATAATAATAATAATAATAATAATAATAATGATAATAATAATAATAATACTTGTACTTATACTTATACTTCTGGTTAAAGCTGTGGTTTTTGGTTTACTTAAACCTGATGGAGTAGGCGAGTGTTGAAGGGGTGTCCCAATTCATAGTGGTTGATTTTCAAGCCTTAGAGGTCCGTTTGAAGGGGTAGGGGTAAAAAGTAGAAAACGGGTTTGGGTTTTACAGTCCAGCCCAAGTATGGATATAGATTCAAATAAAGTAAAGTGTTTTTTTTATGTTTAATTGTGAAATATTGCAGCAACATAACACTAAAAATTTAAAAATATTAATAATTCTGTGGTACATGACTATACGTTCCTGAATGTATGTATTGTGTGATGATGATCCTGGTCATTTGGTCTCAGACTAGACAGAAGAAAAAGAAAAGAGAAGTGCTTAGTGTGCTTGCTTCAGCTGTTGCCAAGCTGTATTGATCTCTATTGGATTTGGTCCACAGCGTACTCTCACCTAACTCGCAGGTTAACCCCCAAAGGCACCTTAAGACTCTGAGGTTTATAGTAGGTCTGCCAAGCAAGGAGAATGAATGAGGTACGGCTCATTCAGCGCCCAAAGGTGCCTTCAGACTGGTTAAATCACAGCACAGGACTTCCAAGGTACTGACTGCCATTTTTCAATTTCACTTCACGAGACTTTTTCAAATTGACGGTTAAAAGCCGATAAAACCCGTAAATGATGGATGATGGATTTACGAGAAAAAAGTATTTTATTCAGAGTTTTAGAAATGACACTGAAATACAAAAGACACAACAAAGAAATAATTATTAGCTGATGTAAAAGTCATTATTCTGTTAAAAGCTAAGGTTAGGTGTTGAACTACAGCAAAAATAAATTAAAAAATTAAATTTTGCCAGTCTAAGGATGAATCTCATTTCACTTTTTACCTCTTTCCTTCCATTTTGCGCGTCTACATGTAAGGGATACTTGTTTAACTAACAGCCACTGACCAAAACCGTCTACTGATCTAAAATATTTAACACTTATTGATCCACTAATCACATCAATACATGTAAAAAAAAAATTGGTGTAAAATGCAGTTTGAATGTGGAAACAGTCATTTACTACAACAGCGATTCACCAGTTAATCACATGTGGACAGTTAATGATCGATTTTGTAGAAATGTTTTTGCCCCCCATCCACCCCCCTCTTATCTTCAATCTGAGCTCTTATGAATATCTATATAATCGATAAATTAAGTACAAAAAAATACCTGATCTTCATTGAAACAATGCAAAATGATGAGGATAATGTTATAAGAAAATCACAATAGAGGGGGAAAAAAGTAGCAAAAGTAGCACTGGGTCTTTATGGGTTAATTTCCTTACAAGTATTCAGAGAATGCCTAATGTGATTGTGACCTTTGACCTTTACTCAAATGGATCACTGCATCTAATGCACATTATGCCCATGTAATTTCATAGTGACATATCTAGTATTCATTGAGTTCTAGCATGATATGTCTCTGCGGGGACACACAGACAGACAAAGTGATATTTCCCAAACAATGTTGCGTGCCACTATTGAAGAGATCACTAGTATAAAATATGGCTGTGCTGCAGAAGTCTGTGGTAATACTTCTATGGATCAACATGAGCTCAGTTTTGTCCATTCACAAACATCCAAGCAGAGACGAGTGCAGAGAACCTGCAGACAGAGCTGAGCAGTTTCACAGTAGTTTTAGTTGTATTAAGGTGAGACGGACGGCTACGCAGGGGGTCCCAGACGATAGTATCACACTGATGCCCGCCTGTATTTTAGAAGCTGAAGTCAGATTTACAGCTGGGTGATTATTGGGCTCACACAGAAGCGTACTTACCTTTAGGGCCCAGCAGCATTGCCAGGTCCTGCTGAGCCGTGCTAAGCCCTGCTGGGTAGGCCGGCGTAGGTGTATGTGCCGCCAGACTTCCTTCACACTCTGAGTTCAGATGGATACCAGGCTGGGCCCTGCATGCACAGCTAATGGAGTGGCATAAACCTTACTGAAGCAACTTTGAGTTCAGTCAGACATATAGGATGTGTTTGTGCACATGCCGAGATGCAATAATGTAAGTATTTTACATTCATTTGTGATAGAAAAAAACAGGGATGTCAAACATGGGGCCCAAAAAAAAAGGTCCAGTCTGACCCTTGGGATGAATTAGTGAAATGCAAAAATAGATGTTAATAATCATTTTAGTTCAGGTTTCACATTCAGACTAATTCAATCTGAAGTGGGTCAGAACCAGTACAATTCTATCCTAATTATCTATAAATACAACACATGCATTTTTCTCTTTGTAAATCACAGGAGGAGTCTCACTTTGGTAAACCTAGAGGCCTCTCATGACTGAGACACTGGTCTACAAGTTAAATGTTTCTGGAATTAAACTAATGAAATGTTCCTACATGTGAGTTAGTGATAAAGGGGAGTGGGGGGGGGGTTCTCTGCCAGTTCAGGGAATCAAAGAAAAGTATAGCACAGATAGAAACATAGAAAATGAAGTCACAGGAAAGGTGATCATTTCTGTCTCTGTCCAAAAGCACAGATAACATATTTTTAAAGTACAAAAACATCCAATAATCCTGTTTTTTTAGTGCAATTAGAAGGAAAATCAAAAAGTCAAAAGAAATAAACTGGTGTTAACTTACTTACATTAAAGATGGTATGGTTTATATGTACGGAAAATGGTTGTGGAGGAGGGTTACAAAAGAACTGTGTTCACGTTGTCTTCTGAGTCACATCGATATTGCTTCAACTAGATGAACACATGTAGTGAGTGAGTAGAGGCTGATCCTTTGGGGGGAGCACATGTGAGCTCAGTGCTGACTAGTGCTTATTGTGCAGCTGCTTGTACAGCAGGTTTCCTCTCACATTTCAAGACAAAAATATTCAGCATCCACGGCTCATAAAGCTAATCACTTGAACAACGATGCGATCGTACTGTGATGTTTGAAAATCACCCCGAGCTTATAATACAATTAATTTCCAATCTTTAGCTAATAATCTCTTTATCGATAGACCAAACAAACACTAATATTTTTCGAGTAACATCTGCTCACGTAGTAAAAGTATATGTATTAACTGTGTTGTATTTTAAAGTTGAATCATCAAAATAAAACAAATGATTTAATATATATGTTCTTCTACAGAATTTTCACATTTTAAATATTCTTCCATGGGTCATATTGGACCTGTTGGAGGAAAGCATTAATAATGACATAAATAGATACAGAAAACTGAAGAAATAATAATAATAATAAAAAAAATTATTACACTAAATATTTTAACTTAAATGCCGATGTGTTATTGAACAAAAACATGTTAGCTGTTGCATTATGTGCTTGGAAAACAGTGTTAATGCGTCATGACCTGATGCACACACTGTTTTTTCCTCCCTCTCCAGTCTCCACTCGCATTGACCAGCACAGCAAGAGCTCTGCTTTACACCAAGATCATCAACGTTAATTCAACTTCTAGGCATTAAACTCAACACCATGCCAGTGTTTATGTAATTGTCCATCTGTTTAAATATTTCAGTAGTAGTAAAGTTCCAAAACCAGCTGCCCCAGAGCCATAAGATGTTTTTTTTTTTTTATGTTACTAGGGAACCTTTAACTCAGCTCTGGTCAACGGCAAATAATCATAGCTTTAGCATCAACATGTTCAGGTTGTACATGTGAACCCAGATAAAGAATATGGAACAGTACCCCCATTAACTGTGGGAGCAGTGCTGAGATTTGAAGAAAATAATTTCCAGAAGTAGCAGAACTGATTGTGTGAGTTGGTGAAACGTTTTTATGACAACTACCCTTCTCAATATCACCATTAGTGTCCACATTAGTAATACTTCCTCAGGTGCGGTAATAACACCTAATACCTCTCTCTCTCCATTGTGTTTGACTCCGTTTGTTTGTTTGTAAGCAGCTTTACACAAAAACTACTACACTGATTTTCATTAAATTTTCAGGAAAAAGTGCAAAGTGGTCCAGAATAGATTGCATGCAATTTTGGTGAATATAGGTCAAAGGTCACAGTTAAAAATGAGATGAGATGAGCCTAGCCGCGCTATCCCTATTCATTCCATGTATGGGTTTAGTGGTGCTTCATAGTCAGGGGAGGCGGAGCTAAAAAGTTGTCTTTCAAATCCTTTGTAAGCAATAGGACGGTACTACAACCAGTCAGCGTAATCTTTAGGATGATGTCGTTAGACGCTGGAAAAAGTTAGGAATGACTAAACAAAATGTTGGATTATGGAGCTTAATGACTGTTGTTCTGTAAAAATAATTTAAAGGTTGCTGATGTTTTCTCACTTTCTTCACTAATCTTTGGAAAAAGGAAATCTACACCCATTGTTGTTGTTCTTCTATGGTTGTTTCCGGTTGTTTCTATCCGAATCGTTGCAGCGCCACTTTGCTATTCCCGCCCTCTGACTCTATACTTCACTGTGATTCGTCGGCCAGTTTCAGGGATATCTAGCCAAACGTTACATTGAGTGTAACTAGACTACGATGGTAGCAAATTAGATTTGCTGCTGCTAGGGTGGTCTACTGCAGCTAGGCTGAAGCGATGGGGCAAATCAGCACCACTTGTTTGTTTTGTAAGCAGCTTGACAAAAAAAATAAAAATACAGCTCAATTCCCATAAAATTTTGAGGAAAGGTCCAAGGTGGTCCAGAATAGATCCCATTAAATCTTAGCGAATGTAGATCAAAGTTCAAAGGTCACTGTTGCCAAAAATTTGTTTTTGCAATAATAAAAAATAGGACAAATCAGGTAAAATGTGTGTGAGGGGGCGGGGATTGTGGTGCCTGGCACCACTTATTGACATTGTTCTTATAAAAATAAATACAATTTTGCCAGTTGGTTCAATAAAAGTGGGACCTTCTGGTGGATAGACTGACTGATGTTAAAGGAGGATGAAAGCAGTGATGCTAGACAATGTTAGGGACAACCTTACCTATTTAAGTATGTAAAGTGAACATGAATGAGCCTAAAATGGGCAGTTTAAAATTTGTGAAATCCTCAAGACTGCTCCAGCCTAATTTTCATCCACCTGTCTCCAGTCACTGGGCTGTACATGCATGGCTGCATTCCAATCGCAGATGAATATGGAGCTCAGCTATAGTTGATGGATGCCATTTGTCTTGGCAAGCAATCAGTCCTGTGAGAAATATATATATATATATATATATATATATATATATATATATATATATATATATATATATATATATATGCATGCTAAGAAGATCATTCTCATTGAACTTACCGTCCCATGGGAAGCGCGCCGAGTAACAAGACGTTCTGCATGAATGTAGGGGGAAGGGATGGCAGCCATGGCTGTTCCCAGTTGAGGTCGGCTGTAGAGGGTTCTCTGCCGAGTCAATGTGGAGAATGTTCACAACCATCGGTCTGGAGGGAGGGAAAGGAAAGCTGCAGTGAAGCAGGATGGGGGGAGGCATCAGAAAAAGCTTCTTACTGGCCATGGAGGAGGAGGGAGGAGGTTAGCTGGAAGCCAGGAGTTGGTGACCACTGCCGACCCACCAGCAGGAGGCTGTTGTGGCTCAGGGTGGAACCAGCCTGTGAACAGTGGATGCCACCTGATGACATCAACTCTTCCTGGCCAAGGCTACATTCACTCAGGGTGAATGAAGGCGAAGCATCCTCGGCTGTATGTCTCATCTATTTTTTATTTCTTTTTTGGTCCCCTTCATTTTCTCCCCCTCCTTCTGAAGGGAAAAAAGTCAGTTAGGTTGATAAGTGATATTTATAGCCACAGTGGCAGCCGGGGAGACCATGCATACCATAGCAGTGCTCGGACATATTAGGAAAGTGGACGATTCAAACACATCAGGGAATTGAGGTTTTGTTTTCATTAATTGCTTTTGTCATCTGCAGCCCTCGCTCTGTCACTGAGAGTATGGCATTCTGGTCATCGTCCACTCTCTCTGTTTCTCATACAACCCCCTGTTTTCAGATCTGCTTGAAGGACAAATATGCCTGAGCTGTTATCACTTTCCCTTCAACCAACGTTTCTGTTGAAAATGAGAACAAACTGTATCCTCTGAGCACATTGTTAAGGTCATAAAAAAACTACCTTAGCTACCTTGATTTCTGTTGCAAACTGATTGTCTGGGATAACTTCTAATCAGTTGCAATCATGAGACATGATTGAAGATGACAGATCACCTGTGATGGTGGTCAAAGCTGATGAAAAAGGGTCAAATAATGATAATGGCTGAGTTTCCTGTGGTGTTGCAGCACTGTCGCCTCACGTTTTGATCACCTCCACCACCAAAAAATTGGTGTTTTTGCTTTATCGGTGTTGGTGAAGGCTCATCCAGAAGGAATGATGTTTTCAAAAGAAGAAAAAAAACAAAACAAAACATAATCTGTAATGTCTAAGTTGTTATTTACCCAGACCTTCTTGGTTCTTCACTTTTGAAGGGAAAAAATGTCACAAAGGAACGGCCCAAGTCCAATTGAATCTAAAGCAACTACCAGGAAAACCGTGATTTTTACCTCATTTTATTTCCATTGCTTTACCAATAGACCCAACAAACATGAATGTACAATATAAATGTGTACAAGCTCAACTTTAATTGTTTTTTTTTTTACACTAAATTCAATCAAGTATCATCAAAATATCAGGGAAAACATATAATGTTCAACAAATATTACTGTGAAGTCATTATCTGATGTTGATGCTTGTGTCATTTCATTGTTACAACATTTCAAACATAGGGTTTTAAGTTAGTGAGCAAACTACAATACAATGTGGGCTTTCTCTGGGTGTATTCTCAGTTGTTTTGACTAATTTGCTGGCAAGGTTCTGGACTTGGTCAATGAGGAAATTGCATCACCAGGCTACTGCGTAGGTGTGGACCAGGGTTGGATCAATGCACAGGCTGGGCTGGGTCAGATGTAAACAAAAAAAAACAAAAAAAAAACCCTATATCTGACCTCTTGAAGAGGTCAGATATAGGTCAAATAGTGGCAAAAAAATTAGATTTGTGCCATTCAGACTGTCTTTAAGACATGAAATAACAGCAGAAACATCATATTTAGACTCTTTAAGAGGTCAGACATAGAATAGAAAAGAAAAATTAAATACCTCATTGTTATGCAAGCATGAAATAGGTTAAATATAGGTCAAATAGCATAAAAAAAAAAAATCTGATTTCAATCAACAACTTGTTTGTTCATTATTTGTCTCCAAAACCAAAGTGTTTTCCTTTTTGTGTTTAAATAAATAATGGAAAAAAAAAAACCCTAACCCTAACGGCCATTTTCTTTTATCCATTTTGACCTGAAGCAAATATGTAAACTGGAAATGAATCTTAATAACCGAAATAAACATCATTACAATATGATATGGCACCAATTTCCTCCGTCATCAGATAAAATGGAAAACGTCCATTAACCTTTTTTTCCATTATTTATTTAAACACAAAAACAAAAATTGAAAAAAAACATTGGTTTTTTTTTTTTTCATTTTGGTTTTGGAAACAAATAATGAAGAAACTAGATGTTTTGTCTTATTTTTGTTTTTCTTTTGAATAGCGAATGAATGTATGATGCATAGATTCATCTGAGTAAAGTTGGAGTTCCTGTTGATTGAGTGCATGTATCAAATTATGATCGCAAGTTAAATGCTTTTCTCTGAAAAGACCCAATTAAAGTGTGTAGTAGAATAAAAGAAAAGTAGAGTGAGATATTTTGATTGAACATGCTGTCATTCGTCTTTCAGTTGAATGTAAATGACCTCATCTAATGTGAGAGCAAACAGAAGACGGACCGAAATGTGGCCTTGTTGAAGGACATGGTTTTTAGAGAAACAAAATCACTTAACTTTTAACCTCAGATAAAGAGGTAATCACCCAAGGGACGAAGAGTAGCGGTTTATTTCAGTCTTTATTAAATCATTTTGAAAATGGGGAAAAAAACTGACAGAAAAGGACAATAAAAAAAGAGTGATTTAATTTAATGAGTAAAATTGTCCAGTAACTGACTGTTTTTGTCTTATTTTATACGATTGTTAATTAACATCAAGTTAAACTAGATCAACAGTACGGGGCTCTGTTTAGAACCTTTACCAAGTGTTTTCACCATGTTTTTTAAAAATTGTCTTTCAAACATCCATTCTACTGTGACATGCTGTGATACTCATCGACTCACCAGGGAGCTGAGAGCACCACTGGACACGCACAATGTTGATATCTGCTTCAATAGCAGCTTGCAGGCTGCAAATGCAGTCAGCAATTTAACCATAAAAGCCTCCGTTTAACTGCAGGTCAACACTGACATCGTTAGTTTTTCTCCCTCTCAAAGGGGTCACATGAAAGTGGGGTGATTAGACCTACTGTAATCAGGCAGAAAATGTGGGATGGTTGCACATTGGGTGCATTTCCATGTTTAATTCACATTTTGCATTTAGAATACATTTATTGGGGTCATTTTTGCCTTTTTAATCTTGCCCAGCATTGGTTGGGAGAGATTATTGTAATCACTGTGTGTATCTCTGTGTGTGTGTGTCTGTGTGTGTGTGTGTGTATCTGTGTGTCTGTGTGTGTGTGTGTATCTGTGTGTGTGTGACATATCATGCTATAACTCAATGAATACTTGAGATATCACCATGATTTTACATGGACAATATTGTGCATTAGAGGCAGTGATTCATTTGAGTAAAGGTCAAAGGTCAAGATCACATTGAACTAAAAGGTCAAAATAACAATACTGTTATGACTCAAGAACGGACAGTCACAGAACTTTCAGATTGGTACCAAACAATGTGGAAAGAAGATTTATACAATTCTCATAATTGGTGTCATCACCTACGACCAATAGTTTTCCAGATCACTGGAGGTCAAAGGTGACATATCGCAAAATTTACTTCTGTAAGCATAGACATATCAGGCTATAACTTAATACTGGATATATTATCATACTATTTCACACACTGACGCATATATACATATAATGAAATTATCAATATTGCAAAAGGTCAAAGGTCAAGGTCGCATTTAGGTCAAAACATTATTGGCTCTAATTCAAGAACATGTTGTCATAGAAATTCTTGATTGGCACAAAATAGGGGCAAGATTAGTCATTCTCTGAATAGTAGTTTTAAAAATTGCAAATCCTCATCCAGGGGTTGTCGTCAGTTAGCCTTCTAGTTATCTGTTGCTACATCTGCATCATGTCCGATGCAACTTTACAAAAGAACCCAAGAAAACAAACATTTTGAAATACAATAGTTTAACAGTCACTTTGCTGTGACCTGTGACTGTTGGATAAATGTGATAAATATATGTAACAGCATAAAAACGACCACTACTACATCCCCGCAGAACTGTCTTTAAAAGCTTCTATTTTTCTTTATACACATTATATCACAATACTGAAGTTTTCAAACAAAATAGGATCACCAACATTTGCAGAAGTCTCCATTTTCAGGAGGATAAAACGCTTGAGTACTAATATACATGCTGGATAAAACCTATTAGTGTGGACCGTTTTCCATGGAACACACAGTGGCAGTGTACATTTCTGTGTACCACTAATGACACCCAGTAGTTAAGTAAATAGGCAAAGTGGCAGCTTATATGTACACTGACCCCTGGTGGTTGTAGCACTAAATATGTCATTAGATCAAATACAAATAGCATTTACTAATACAGAGTAAGGGTTAAAACAGCAGGGTTGCAGTATAATATGGCTGCAGAACATCCTCCCTACTGTGAACATACTCCCTGCTGTGCTGTACAGTTTAATTGGCTTGATCAGTTGATATAGAAATATGTGTGCGCCCAGGGGAACACTGCGGCCCTGACTTTTGAAGTAAGTGCA
Source organism: Siphamia tubifer (assembly GCA_020466265.1). Taxonomy (NCBI): domain Eukaryota; kingdom Metazoa; phylum Chordata; class Actinopteri; order Kurtiformes; family Apogonidae; genus Siphamia; species Siphamia tubifer. The sequence continues at coordinate 4,811,906 of CM035796.1, forward strand.
GTGATATTACCTCTATTGCCCTCTCTGTAGTGTGTCCTCCCACCTAATAACGCTACCATTACAGATGTATAATGTTTACTCATATGTTGTCAAAGCAAGGTTAAATTAACTTAGAAATATTCTTTTGCAAACGGCATGTGTTTGAACTATTGTATGTGGAAACGAGTCCTATGTGGCAACTCATTTCCATTTTTTATCTCGGGTTTTGATCAGTGTTTTGCTGTAATGATAGCTGTAACACAGAAGCTGAATGCAAAGGGAGATGTTTTTTTTTTTAATGTCGTACATTAAGACAATGTAGAGAAGATTCTACATTAAACTGATTGTTCAAATAATGATGCATTTTTGGCTTTTATATTTCTACAATTTTAACTAGAATAAAGAGCCACTCTTTCAGAAACCACAGTGTGCATCAGTCATAGCCGTGTCCTTGAGGACCTCATTGAAGTCTTATCTGCCTCAGGCGTTCTGCTCCTGGTTGACCCCTTTTCATGTCATCCCTCCTGTAAAATATTCGTCTTCTCACAGGGATGTTTTCCAATAAGATGGGAAACGTACAGTATATCTTTACAAAGCTAATTATGGCTAACGTAATGTGAGGGTTTAAGCGCAATTTACAAATGCTCCTCGGTGTGGACTTAATTTGCTTCCTCCTCAGTACTTTCATTTGTATTCTGAGAGAAGGAGAATCCACAGGGTCTGGTTTACCTATACATCTGCTAATTAGCTTAGCCACACAGGTTTCATTATTTATTTATTTATTTATTAGCTTTCAAGTGTTTTTTTTTTTTTTTTAACGTTTGCCTTTCAGTTAGAACAGACTATAATCTTTTGTATATTCACACTGCCTGAAATGGAGCCCAATTTAGGCTACGTTTATGATGAAAGGATCGGAAGAGAAGACACAAAACTAGCATCTCGTCTTAAATTTATTATCATTTACATGAGCGTCTTTATGAAGAAATCTCCCTACATACTAGAAATGAGACATGATTTTGAATTATTTGAATATTCGTGACACGCTCAAATATAGAATAGTAATTTCGAATGCTGCATTACTTCCGTTTCAAGAGTGTCGTATTGACTTGCATTGTACGGTGGCCGACAAGAGGCATCAACAAAACGCTGCAAACACAAGAAAGATGCACAACTAAAAAAATACCCCTGTCTGGGAAAGTTAGCGAGCACCTAGCTCTCTGTGCCCCCAACGTCTGTGCCATAGGAGCGCATGTTTTCGGCTGCCGGATTAATTATGAATAGGGTGCACACACGCCTTCACCCTGAACAAGTAGACATGTTTATTAAATAAAACCCTATCATAGATTCATGTGACTATTGTTGCGTCAGTGTGTGTAATATTATAATATATCCAGTATTGATTAGGTTATAGTGTGATATGTCTATGCTTGACACACACAGTGTTACACAAGTAAATTTTGTGACATGTCACGATGACCTCCAGAGATCGAAAAAAACTATTGGTCGTAGGTGATAACACCAAATGACAGACATGTAGAAATCTTCATTCTACATCGTTTAGTACCAATCTGAAAGTTTACTGACCCTCCGTTCTTGAGTTATAACTGATAATGTGATGTTGACCTTTTAGTTAATTGTGACCTTGACCTTTGACCTTTACTCAAATGGATCATTGCATCTGATGTGCATTAGTTATATGTATATGGCCATGTAATGTCATGGTGATATCTCAAGTATTCATTGAGTTATAACATGATATGTCTCTGCAAGACACACGCACAGATTCACACCGTGATCACAATAAAGTTATCAAACCAATGTTAGGTGAGATTAACCAGCACTTTAAATTGCTGCTGATGATGATGATGATAATAATAATAATAATAATAATAATAATAATAATAATAATAAAAAGCACCAGAACATTAGAAAACACTTAACCACAATTTTCCGAATGGTCCAAAAACATTCCAAGTCTAACTGTGAGCAGCAGTAACCAGCCATAAACCGTCCAGGATACTACACTAAATGCATTAGGACATTAAATAGAATTAAACTGGTTCAGTTCACCAAAAGGGACCGGACCTAAAACAATCAAACTCTTTGTTGCGTTAAGTATTCAGGTTTGACCGTAGAAAGCAGCTGAATGACTATGGTTTCACATCATTTACTGTTGATGTGGCACGTAAACAAGGCCTTTGCCATTTGTGCTGTTCCACTGACAGCTTGTGCGAGAAAACAAACGACAAAGTACACCAACAGCTTTCAGCACAGCAAACAGCCATGAGTAGAAAACGGTCATATGGCTTAGAATTCCAGATGGAGCCTTTTTTTTTTTTTTTTTTTGAGGCACCAGCCAGTAAACAAAATAAAGTTATCAAAAGGTTGAAGTTAAACTTTGCCCTGATTATTGTTTTGGGAATTACCCCCGTCTGATATTTAACATTTCTCCATAAAAACAGATGCATTTGTCATTAAAGCTTCAACCATGTGACTTCTATTGTTTACTTATTGTTTTTGTTAGCATGTATATATATATATATATATATATATATATACTCCTGTCACTTCCAGTACTTGTTGACCCAGTGTCAGTGTCCAAACAAAAGATTTCAAACATTTCTAGAAATACTTTTTTTCCAGTGAAAGTGTCATGAGTTTAGCAGGTACAGTTAATTTTTAGTTATATTCTCCAGTGTTTCATTGGTCGGTGACCCCTTGTGGGATGGGGGTCACTGCTATGCTGGTTGGTGGTCCTCCATCAGTGAGGGGGCGACTCCATGTTGGTTGTTCTGGGTCAATGGGGGGGGGCAGGTGGGTCCCACTGACAGCGCTTCCCTTTGGATAAGGTCCCCCTGTGTTCAGCCTATTTCTTTTATTATTATTCATCTATGTGTGTGTGTGTGTGTGTGTTTATATTCCTATCTTTACAGGGACATTCATATGTTTACACAATCACACCATGAGACCTCTGACACTATGGGGACCAAAATTCAGGTCCCCATGAGGGCTACATATAAATAAAGGTGCCCACTAGTAAAATAGAAATGTGGCCCAATAAATACAAGTCCCCATAAAGCATGAGGGAAATAGATGCAAAGCAAAACATGTATGTTTGAAGATACATTTCCTTTTTTTTAAAAATAAAAATGTATTTGTTTTTATGTATTTAATTATTTTTTATTTTTAAATTTTTTTTTTTTAAATAAATATATGATATCTCAAGTATTCATTGCATTATAGCATGATATGTCTCTGTGGACACACACACACAGATATACACAGACAGACAGACAGACAAGGTGATTACAATAATTTCACCCAATTAATGTTGGGTGAGATGAATCGCTTGAAAAGATTTCAGAATGAAAGGCTTAAATGTACAGGATGTAGTTTGTGTTAAAGTTGAGGTAAAGTTTATCCTGCCACATGTAAAGATGCGCTAAAGAAGAGGGAACATTTGACCTTGAATCGAGCATTTTGTAGTCGGATTTAAAACATGACAACTGTCTATACATAATTTTTTCATACCATGAATACACAAAGGAAAATGTGAGGTTGGGTTTTGAGGTTTTTAATGGAAATATAAAAACAGTATAAGGTGACGTGGGAGGAAAAAGAGAAATCGGCGCCTGTGATGCTTCACCCAAGGGACAATTCTGAAGGGTAATAACATTGGCTTTTATCAGTAGTCGTATGGTTGACTGCATGCTGTATTGTTCAGGGACAGACAGACCCATCCATCTTCATTCCATTCAGTAGGTGGGTATATGGATCAGGAATGGACGATCATCATCAAGTGTCAGGGTGATTCTGGTGGCCATTTACCTGAAAGAGCATATTATTGTTAGAGCTTTGTTCTCGTTTCTCCATCTCCTTTGCAGTGGAAAATCTGATTTTTTTTTTCTACTGTTATGACGAGAAGAAGAAAAAAAAACCCCACTGGAATACAACAGACAAATGAAATATAGGAAAGTTGGTCAGATGTGACCATGAAAACCCAGTGGAACATAGAAAACAGAAGTCCTTTATTTCTTAATTCTCACATGCAACAGTAATCATTATTAATATGATATATATTCTCCTGACACCCAAGAAAGTGAACGGTGTAGGTTAATTGTTTTATTATTATTTTTTGTTACATTAAACAGTTATTTTAATGGGAAACTGTGCAATTCAACAGTTTTTTCAAATGTATTTTGAAAACAATTTTTTTTATTCACTATTTTTTAATCTAAGTCATTTGCAATCGACAGGAACTTGAAATAAAACTGAAACTTTTGTCCTTTTACAGAGGACAAAAATGTAATACTGAATCTCAGGAGGATATATATATATATATATATATATATATATATATATATATACTGTATATGTAATGCAAGTACAACGTTGGCCTTAAAATCCAGCATCATCCAAGCTCTGATTCTGGTGATAAGTGGACATTTCGTAGAAATCAAATAACCTCTTGTGGTTGGATCACAGTTTTGTTTCCCCATGTTAATGCAGTATTCCATCTTACTACATATATAATTTTTCCAAGTCAATTTATATAATGTGATGTCATTGAGTTTGACTCATTTATGACATAAAGCTGATCTTATGCTGTTTATTGATGTAACAGTTGCACAAGTTATAATATATTCTAATTAATTATATAATGGATTTCATATTTAAAGTTTTCACAGAAATGTGCCTTTTGTTTTAATCACAAAAGTTGTATTTGAGCTGTGAGGCAGAATATGCACCATGCTGGGGCTGTTACACACTTAAGCAGGTTGACTGGTTATAAATGCTTTTACTGTTTCTTTGGATAAATGTCATAGTCCTACATAGGATCATGTGAAGGTTTCTTTGACACAAGGTCACTCTTTCATTTGCGTCTCTTTCTGAACGATCCATGATGCTATGAGAATAAATACTGTGGATTTTAATCTGACATTTCATCAATACAACAACAAAAGTCAAACCTGTTACATCATCTCAAAGTAAAGTTAGTGTAGTTTCTCACAGCTGAAAGTTAACCTTGAAGTTTCATAATGTGCCGATGATGATGGCTAACCATGACATGAAAGTAATTTCATCCGCGAGTGAGATCCTTGACTGGCAGAAGTCGCACACATGGTGCCTGTTAACAGTGAACCCATGGATACATGCATGGAAGCACCTCAGCATCAATCACAACCAAGCCGGCGTTTTTAATAGGAAACAAAACAGCGTAATAAATAACAAGTCAAGCGTATACTGTTACTAATGATCTTTAGATTAGCCATTATGTGGAGCAAAAGTGCCTGGAGTCACTTAATTATTCTCAATGGACGTGTCTGGACCGTTGCATTGTGGAACACAAGTCACATAGCAAAACCATATGATACTTGTTGAGTAGGAGATGTTATGGCCTGTATATTCAGTTGTGTTTTCCTCTGTGTGGTTTTGCGTGGGTATATTGATGGCAATTAATATAATTTATTTATTTTTTAAATCAGTTGGCTGGTTATGAATGTCTCATACGTTGACATCGGCTGAAGTTTGAAATGATGTGTTATATTAAACCACATTATATTTATTTATACAGAGGGTAAATGTAATTGTTGGTAAATTAAACATTCGATTCCTGTTAAAATGACACGAAGACATTAATTTCAATGATGATTAACACACTAATGCATTATGCTGTACAAATACACATCTGAACAGCAACACAAACGAGATAAGATACAAATAAATCCCTTCATATACTATTCAACAACAACACAAACAAGTAAGATAAGATTCAAATAAATGTGTTTATATACATTTCCATTTTTATATTCTCTACACATTTACATATTTAATTAGGGCTGCAATGATCAATAATAGAAATAGTGGACAATGGAATTCATTGTCGACTATTGTCGCCAGTCGCATATTTCCAACAGAGTGAGACATCCGACTTGATTCTAATCTCTTTTGAGAGTCGCTCATGTGCAATAGTGTCTGTCTGAGAGTGGTAACATACAGGTACTAGTACCAAAACTTCTAAAGTTTGGGAGCATTTTAGCCTGGATACTGTGAATAAAAAGTCTAGTGGAGAGGTTTGTAAAGCAGCAGGTACAGTATGACAGTACCACTACAGTAGTACAGTACCTGTACAGTATGACAGTACCATTACAGTAGTACAGTACCTGTACAGTATGACAGTACCTGTACAGTAGGACAGTACCTGTACAGTAGGACAGTACCTCTACAGCAAGACGGTACATGTACAGTATGACAGTAATACAGCTACTTATAAATTGACTGACAGTGTCACCTATTATTTGTAAGATACATAAACTACGAAGAGAGTGTGGAGGAGAACACCAGTTAACAGTCATCCTGCTCCCACTATAGTCAACAAAGCCTTTGGTGATGGACCACTTCACACCTGTCCACTTTCACTTCCTGTCCTCCCCCTCTCCACCACACATTGACACTCTGTCCCCTGCCACAGCACTCACCCACCTCATCACCCCCCCCCCCCCCCCCCCCCCCCCCCCCCCAGCTCCCCTGATTCTCAAACACTTAGAATCAATGAAGGGGAAAGTCAACCGGTGACTGGTGTGTGATGGAGTGTCTCCTTCCTGTCTGTGGGCCTCTGCCCCCCACCCCCACCCCCAACCCCCCCAGTGGTCCTCAGGGATGCCAGTCTCCCCGCCAATGACTGCACTTCCACATCGTCTTCTGTGAAAATTTCTTCAGTCTAATCAAGGACAGTGAAGGGTCTACAACAGCTGGTGTAGTTGGAGGAAATGAAACATGTACAGTCTAAACTCATTACTGCTAATCAGGTGTAAGTCATAACGGGGGTCCAAATCCTTTGATGGGTCCAACAGGGGCAAAGCAGTGTCAGGGTCTAAAGAGAGTTCACGGTCTGATAACAAAAAGCAAAAATCTAGCACAATAGCTAATGGACAACAGATTCAAGAAATCCAAAAGGGGGTCATACACAGGAAGATGAAGACAGGAAAAGTAAGCACTCATTTGGTGCAACCAGGGCAGACAAACTGGCATCTGACACACATTCACTCAACACTTAAATAGGGGAACGGACAGGTGGATTCAATCATACCGATTAGTGGGGCAGGGAGGAGAACACCGGTGACAGGAAGTAAAACCAGACAATGTAAACATGAACCAAAGTAACAAAATAAAAGCCCAAGACTCTTAACACAAGACAAAAAACAGGAAGACAAACAGAAAACATACAAAACATGACGCAAGAGTCCGGATACATAACACACATTAGATTCTACCACACAGAACTTAACTCTCTTCCAAATAATTGCGCTACGAGACTGTATGGAAGTTGACACTGTGTCTTAGTCTATAGACTTTATATATATATATATATATATATAGTTTTTTTTTCCCCCTCATTTAACGTTTTACATTTTTCATATGTATTTATAATTTACTACAAAGACAACATCTATCATCAAATAATTCCTTGTATACGTTTATATACTTGGCAAATAAAGACATTTCAGTCATAGTGTGGCTCCTACAGTATAGTTTTGGTTAAATGTTAATATGTTCATATATTGTTGTGTCTAAATCAAAATGCTGCACCTCAGACCTGCAGCACCTTGCATTGCACCACTCCATAAGTGTGAATATGGGTGAGTGAATGAGACGCATATTGTAAAGCCTTTTGTCAGTAAGATAGAAAAGCGTAATGGAAATTCAGATTTACTACTGCATGTGTGCCTCGCTCCTCAAGGCAGACTTGCATACAATATGTCTCCGTCTTTTTATTCTTTTCTGAGTAGGTTGTGAAGGTGTGCAGAGTAACACTACTGTACCACCGTGTGTTCTTTTTTTGACGAATATTTCTATAACCCACTTGTGGAGGAGGTGGATTCAAGTGGATTTCTCTTATCATTGGGAGATTCTGGTAAAAGGTGGATTGTACAAAGTGAATAGTTGCAGTACCATTATAGTGACTTCATATTAAAATAGTTCAATAGTTAAAGCTGCACATGACTTTCATCCCAGATTTTTCATTAAATCTGTAAAACCCAAGTCATAGCTGAAGCATCACAAATCCATGAATCTTTCTGTGATTACGCACCTGAGTCTCTTCCCTCACAGTGAACAACTTTAAAGTTGACTCTTATAGTATTTCTGCGGTTACTAAGGGTTAATATGGTTCATAATTTCCCGGCTCTGGCTCAAGGATGGAGTGGGCCGGAGACAATGTTATGGTTTTTCTTGTGTTGGACACGAGTCACATGGACGTTGACACAGAAACACAAAACACGCAGTATGTAGACATAAATATCAGATGTTTCACATGCACAAGCTAACAGGGGCGGCACTCTAGCTTTCACTAGCTTTGTCATCAGGTCGTGGCCCAATCAAAAGGCTGGTTCCGATGACGTTGCAAAGTCCAACCCATGTGTTCTGGATGGGGACCCTCAGAAGATACTGTGGCAGGGCATTATTCTTGTGCTTATGGTTCAAACTAGACCAAGATTAGCGCTAATCTTCTGTATTTTACCTGCCAATCAGTTTATCATTGGCAGTTTTTACTGAGTTTCAATTAATCTTTGGACCTTTCAACCAACAAACTTTGAAAATTCTTAATACCTCTATCATAAGCAGTCCATTTGTCAGTCAGTAGGACACTTTTTCAGAAATTTGCTGCCAAGTGCATTGTGGGAAAAGTCCACACAGGCTGCAGCAGCAACAAACACAGAAACTACTTTATTACCGTTTTCTGCTGAAGCTGCATGGAATTCTAAAACGGCAAACTAGAAGTTTGGTATGTCATCCAAGGACTGGTAGTGATGGAGTCACTGTGATGGAAGTGATTCAGGCTTGTAATCACACAAAGAAGAATTAATGGATTTGTTGTACCAAAGTTATGACTTTGGTTTTTACAGATTTGCTAAAAAAATGTGACATTTATGAGCAGCTTAAAAGAAATGCATAACTCGAAGAAGAAAAATACAGAGGTTAAGATTAAATAGTTAAATTTGTCTTAAATGTTAGCCAAACATGACAGTGTTGATGTAAACACGCTAACTTGTCAGTGGTTTTGAGTTTTGTCTTATCAATAGCTGGACTAAAATAGTCCAAACAAAGTCAATATGCCTTTGTTTCCACTGATAAAATGTTTTTACTATTTATTACCTTTCGCCACAGAGGTTATGTTTTCAGTGGAGTTTGTCTGTCTGTCTGTCTGTCTGTCTGTCTGTCTGTCTGTCTGTCTGTCAGCAACATTACTCAAAAAGTTATGGATGGATTTTGATTCAGGATGTGTTAGGAGTGTCACAAGGCACACATGATTAAATTTTGGTGGTGATCCAGAAGAGATCCTGGATTCTGGATCACTTTGAAATGTATTCTCCATTTACTACAATGTAAAATTTCAAATAGATCCAGGATCTAGGATCTCTTCCATCACAGCTGTGAGGCCCGGATGAACACGGGGACATTGATCCTATTTTTTTTATATTGTATTATAAATCGAAATGTAATATATAATGAAATGCAGGACTCAGATACAGTGAATAAGATTTATTTATGATAATGCAATTAATAAATGTATTGTACTCCTCCACTATGGTCTTCGTCTGGGGATTAGATTCACTGTAGCCGTCCATAACTACAGGATAAGACAAGGAAACGGTGGTCAGCAAAACAGTCGGTTCACACACGGTCCACATATTGTTTAAGGGAAAATCCAACAGACGTTACTGTTAAAGCAGAAGGAGGTGGAGCCAGGAATCTGATGACTGGTAAGATACCAGGAGGGAACAGGCAGAATCAGGGTCCACAACAGGTTAAAGGTCAAACACTGAGGGGTAAGCATGTCAGAACAAAAGGACAAGATAAAAAGACAGAAACCTGAAAAAAATGAAAAGCCAGAGATCCAAGACAATGTGACAACACTCATAAGTAAGAGCCAAAGCAGTACAAACTCACAGGGAACAACACACACTCATAAAGTGGAAGGAACAGGTGAGAGCAATCACACATATTAACTGGGAGGGCAAAAGACACCAGTGACAGGAAGAAAAACCAGACAAAGTGAACACAGACCAACATAACATAATTAAAAAAGGCAGAAAAATGACAGAAAAAACCCAAAACTCACAAAAATAAAACATAAAATACTGTATCCATAACAATCACAGGTTTAAAAAATATCACAATGTCAGTTTTTCTAACATTGTGCAGCGCTAATAGTGTGCTAACATGGTTTGTAGGTTAAGGCAACAATGTTTAAAATAATAAAATGCACTTCTTTAACTACATTGCATCTGTGTCCATGGACCTTTATCCTCTCGTCAGCACAGTCTTTACTTTCTCCGCTGCTCATAATGTGTTACCATTGACTCAAATGTGCCTGGAGTGGATTCCTCAAAGCGAAGAGATTGATGTAGCTGGTGAATAGTACTGTAGGCTATCATACCCGCAGGTTTGATGTTCCTATGGTACTGGCTGATAAGGCCAGTCCACACCTCCTGTACTGTGCTTCTATGAATTAAAGGTGTATGTGTGTGGCCAGGCTGGATTCCAAGTGCCTGGCACACATGCTGATGAGCTCCCTGAAACCACTCCGTGTTGAGCAGCCAGCCCACTGGTTATGACACATTCGTTAGTGTGTGCTGTCCTCCACTTCTGGCTCATTATTTAGAGCAAATTTGTGAGCTACACCTTTTGCTATGTGGTGGCACGAGATAAGCCCAGAGACTGGATAAATGGGGATTGGGGTCAGTGGGTGTATGTGGTTTTTATTCATGTGCCAGATTTGTTTTTCATGAGCTGCCCAGCATGTGAGAGGGTTAAAAGAGCTGTCGTCCTCGTCAGTTAACAGTCGTCATTCTTTCACCTTTTTTGATTGTGAGTATTTTGTGTAAAGCAGTGACTCAGTTTCTCACCTCTGTTCGCCATCTCTCTCTCTCTCTCATGCTGCAAGTGTTGTCAACTGATGACAGAGAGAGAAAAACAATTAATTTAAGCAAAATGTTAATATAGTGCTGTTTTTTTTCCATGATAGTACTTCAGGCTGTTGTTTTGTTGTTGTTTTTTTTGGGGGGGGGTTGGGTGAAAAAGTGACAGTGGGTGAAAAATAAATAAATAAAAAGTGACTGGAGAGAAAAAAAAGAAACAATAAGACGGTGTATGAAATGAGTTGAATCTGGTTCCAGACACTATGAGACACGACAAGAGAGAGAGAGAAAATAGGCACATTATTAAATGTGTCATGTGATCATGTTGTTTACTCCTGTAATCCTCTTTCTTTCCTCTCACTGTTGTCCTCTGGGACATCCTGCTATTTCTCTCTGCCAGGGGCCCAGGGACTCTGTGGAGAGAAATGAAAAAAAACCTTTGTGGATGTTTACAAGTGCTGGTGCATATGTGCATTTATGATTTTGGATGCATTTTGTCTCAGTTTTTGTTTATGCCTCTTTTGCTGTGATTAAGTATTCATGGGGCTTCATATACATGTGTGTGTTTGGGCTGGAGCTGCACAATATATTGTTGGAGCATCGAAGTCTCACTGTACGTGTGTGTGTGTGTGTGTGTGTGTGTGTGTGAGATAGTCATATTGCAGGTCCGGCAATTATTGGAATTTTATTTGTATATATATATATATATATATATATATATATATATATTATTTATTATTTATTTGTATTCGTTTATTTTTTTATTTGTCTTATTACCTACAAATGAGGTTATGTTTTACCTCGTTTGTTTGTCTGTTAACTCAAAAAGTTCTGGACAGATTTAGATGAAACTTTCAGAGATGTTTGATAATGTGTCAAGGAAGAAACCAATACATTTTGAGCTATAAAGGTCAAAGGTCAATGTCACAGTGAAGGTCAATAGCTAAACCAAATAAGTGATGATATCTCAGAATCCAGACCAGATAGTATCAGGTGTTTTTTTTCATTCACTTCCTCTGACCTTCAGACATCAGATGAGATAACTCTGAGATGACATGATATGACGTCAAGCCAATGGTATATTTGCAAAATGTATGACCTTTAATTTGAAGCAGGTCATATTTAACATTAGATTTAATATTTGAAATGTGGTCATTGTGCGACGTCACATAACGTCAGAGACGTCATACGTGGTCGAATATTGAAATGGACCAAGGATTTCTTTGATTTTCTAAAAAAAAAAAAAACCGTTGATGATTGTTAATGGCTGATAACATAAATCGTTAGTGAACACTCGTTTACAAATAAGTTATGAACATCCACATCCAAAACTTGGTGCTGCTTCCCGAGGTCTGTGCTCTCTGAGTGATCTAGTTTATTCATTTATTTATTTTAATTTTATTTAAATAAAAATATTTTGTAATTTTTATTCATTCATTTTTAATTATTCATTGTATTTAATTATTTTGGCTACAAGAGGGATGATGCTGAACAGTATGTTCTGTGTCGCACAGCTGTTATATACTCCAGAGTATGTTTTCATATCGCAATATGTATCGCAGAGTAAAAAAAAATAAATTGCAATGTAAGTTTTGTTCTAATATCGTACAGCCCTAGCTCTGGCATTGCATTAGGGACAGTGAGGTTGTGGCAGCATGGCCACACCTGCTACTGAGGAGGATTTCCTAAGGTACTGTACATGAAATAAAATATATTCTACCTTTGGGCTGTTAAAAGCTCCATGGACACTGCCTATTTCTTCTAAAAAGTCTTTGTGTGTGGGTGGATACACTGGATGATGCTGTTGTTGCTACAAAAATCTTTACTGAACATGGTGGGTCTTTGATTATGACCAAAAAAACAAAAACAGCTGAATCTGACAAAGCATGAACAGCGAATTTCAATAGGACACAGCTGGTGATTCCAAACTATTCATCTCAGTACATTGTCTGAACAGGTTCCCTGCAATCATGTTCACTATATAAGACTTGTGCATGTTCGTGTCCTTACAAGGAGATTGTGTGGGAGTCTGGTTTGTGGCAGATAGTTGGTGTTGGCTAACTCTATTACCAGACCAGTACCAGGAAACTGGACCACATCACACCGGTCCTCAAATCCTTACATTGTCTTCCTGTGGGTCAAAGGTCACAGTTCTAAATCTTCCTCCTGGTCTATAAAGGACTAAACAACCTTGGACCCACATACATCCTAGACCTGCTGGTTCCCTATGAAGCATCCAGGACCCTGAGGTCATAGGTCATCAGGGACAGGTTTACTGTGTGTTCCCAGAATCAGAACCAAACAAAGTTCGTCATCGTTCAGTTGTTTTGCTCCTCACCTGTGGAACAAACTACCTGAATACCTGAGGTCTGAGAAAAACTGTAAAAACATTACTGTTCACTGGAGCTTTTACTTAAAATCTTAATTGGCTTTTAAATGTTTTATTTCTCTTATCTTAATTGTCTTTTAATGCATTTTAATCATTTAAATGTTCTTATGTTTCATGTAAAGCACCTTGAATTGTGCTGTACATGACATGTACTATACATCATCATACAATTCTATACCCACATGTCTATAGAATCCTTGTGTTCTTTATAAAAAACAGAAGATAAAAATCTAAATAAAATACATTAATAAAATGGAGTGGAGTAAAATGCAGCAGTTATTTTTGGTTATAGTCTGTATATATAGTATTAAATGTACACAACAAAATCAGAAACTTGGAAACTGGACTTTAAGACTGAAGTCAGTATTTACAGATACAGACACCATTGGGAAAAAATCCCATTAATGTTAATGATTAAAATGAAAAACTGAAATTGATTCAGTAATGATCAGTCTAGTTGGACATATGTTCCCTATTCTGCTGCTGCTGTAATGTTCCATCCTGCAAAATGTCACCCAAAGATTAAGAACTGTCTGACATTTGTTGTGTGAAACCAGCTTTTTAACAGCAGAAAAGTAATGCCATTCAATTAATCTCACTGTCTGAATAAAAAGAGATGTTCCTTACATAATGAGGCCAAAATAAATACATATGCCACTTGGCTTGAGGGTCTTTTTTTTCTTGAAACTCATGCTTTTAATCCTCTACATACCTCCTGTATATCCTGGTTGTAGCTTAATTCATGCACTGAGAATGATTGTATATTTATGGATATTGAAGCAACAACAAAGCTAATGGCAGCTTCAATATTTCACTGTCAGCTCAACTTGTAGTTCATTCAGTGATATGTTTTTGTACAGAACAAAGCACTTCTTCAGTCCTACCTTGATTTATTAGATTTAGATTAGATTCAAAGTTAGTGTCATTGCCCATTTACAAATACAAATCTATCTCTCTCTCTCCCCCTCTCCCCCCCCTCTCCCTCTCCCTTCCCTCCCTCCCTCCCTCTCCTCTCCTCTCCTCTCCTCTCCTCTCCCTCCCTCTCTCTATCTCTCTCTTTCTCTCTCTCTCTCTCCCCCCCTCTCTCCCTTCCCTCCATCCCTCCCTCTCCCTCCCTCTCTCTTTCTCTCTCTCTCTCTCTTTCTCTTTCTCTCTTTCTCTCTTTCTCTCTCTCTCTCTCTCTCTCTCTTTCTCTTTTTTCTTTCTCTTTCTCTGTGTATGTATGTATGTATATATATGTATATATATATATATATATATATATATATATATATATATATATATATATATATATATAATATCTACAACAGTGCAAAATAGTATACTATAGTACCAATAGTATTGCTGTGACTACACAAAATACAAATTAAAGTGCTTTACATGACATTGAAAAGCCTTAATAAAATGTAGTGTTTCCTTTGTTACTGGTGTATATATAACTATGCAGACACTAAAATAAATAAAATGGCAAAAAAAAAGAAATACTAAAAATGTTGCAATGACAAAGTATGACTCTGGAAAGTGTCCAAATGTCCAACCTTTATTCAGAAGTGGTCTCATTCAGTTTGGCTACTAATACAGTATGTGCCAATGATTTCTATGCCCAACCCCTTCAGCACACCTTTTATTTACAGCTCTCCCTCCAAGAAAATGGTTCCAACATCCCCATAAGAGGGCATGCGATGATGTTCCTGGAGCTCAACCACTATGACTGAAAATAGTCCCATCCTCTTTTCCTTCCTTTACCTATACTTAGAAAATATTCTTACCACAGTCTTATGCACCGATGTGTAAGAGTCTATACTAATCCTGTGCCATCAGATACTTAGGAGTTATCTTAATAATTAGTTTTATTGTTATTCCACTTTTCCTCTGAGGTCATTTCATCTTCTGAATCACTGGAAAAAAAAAACATCCTCCAAAAAAATGACAAGAAATATTAGATAAAAGGACTGAAGAGAGCTGTGGCAGTTAAGTGGACCTACATGCTGTTGTTGCTTTTGAAGCTTCGCTAGCAACAGAACTTAGCTGTGATGAATAATAATTAGTTTGAAGAAATGTCAGTGAAATAAACAATGACTAGTCGCATGAGGTGGCTTTTAGCTGCAAGAACATTTTCTACAGGATTGATGTGTTTATATTGCAGTGCTAGATTTCTTGAAAGCACTTAGTAAGTTGTGTAGTGATGGGCGGACTGCAAAGTGATCCTCATCCATTTTGTATATCGACCCATAAATATGGCAATTTTCAGGCTGTTAAGGCTGTGTTCTGAAAGGATTTTAGTTTCTATTGATGTTCAGTCTTTGCATTATAATAAGTAAACACAAAAAATGACCTTCAACAGTTTAATAAATTAAAGTTTTTATATAAATTATTAAAAATTTGTTCATGGTATTAAAATTAATGGCATGGGTTTTTTTTTTGCTTTTTTGCTTTATTTCAAAAGAACCTGAGTTTAGTTCAATTCTTCATGCTGTGTATTCATCATGTATTGACTTTGACAAAAATGAAGCACCATGTTCAGCATTTTCCTCTACACCATCATGTCCATAATTCAATTAAAGCCTATCTGGGGTAACACACACAAAAAAAAGCCATTGAGATCATTTCCATTGTGGTCCTTTCTGGTCCATAATTAACATCCCTATCTCTTGGCTTCCCTGTTCAAAGAGAGTTAAGGGCAGAAGAAGGCCGAAGGAACTCCATAAAAATGCAAATCATGGACACCTGTTTAATGCAAATCACCACATAGGTTGAACTTGATTTCAGTTTGAATTAAACCACCTATTTTAAAGAAATTTGTATAAAATAAAAGTATAAAATAAAAGTATAACATAAATATTGAAAAGTTAATTTTGTGAAACATTATTTGGATTATTTTAAGTCTTTATTGTTGTTGTTTTACCTCCATTTATAAATTGCTGTTATAAAACCATAACAGGAATTGGTTTTGAAATATTATTTAATTGAAAAAAAGATAGTGCCAATGGCCCTGTGCTCATCCACACCTCACAGCTGTGATGTCTTACTATCAACAAAAGGGAGGCATTCAATAGATCATAAAATCAGATTTAAAATCCGTTGAGAATTGAGGGCGGAGAAGTGATTTTAGTGCCAGACTGGAAAAATATAACCTGACTGTTGCCCTTCTGCAACCGATCCATTTTCAAAGGAGGGCCCTTTTTTAAAATCCTTACATGTGATTCGATGAAAAACTGATGCAAACTTCAGCCACTCATGTTGAAGTCAAGACGCTTCATCAGCAGAAATAGTTTGTATCAACAGCAGGGGTTCAAATATATGGTATAACATTTATGACCTTTACCCTAAAGCAGATTATTGACATATTTACTTAAATCAGACAATATCTTGTGCTTCATATTTAACACACACCAGGATAAAAAAAAAAGGTGAAAAAAGAATGGGACGGGGGAGCGACAGTGAGTCATCAACTATTTAGGGTTTCTCCTGAGACCCACTTGGCGAACATGAAGCTGGATGATGCCACAGCATGTACAAGGAGCTATGATTAGATATGTGAAATTTGGTCGTTGTTCCACGTCACATAATGTCGTCATACGTTGTCAAATATTGAAATGGACATATCTGAAAAACAGGACCGAGGATTTCTTTGATTTTTTAAAACCCTCTAAGGCAGGGGTGTCAAAGTGCGGTCCTCGAGGGCTGGGGTCCTGCATGTTTTAGATGTTCCCCTCTTCCATTCCACCTGGAGGCCAGTGCATCATTATCAGTCTGATGAGGAGCTGATTATTAACTCTAAGTGTCAGTGTTGATTGTGAATGGATGATTTAGTTTAAATATTCAGAAAAAAATCAACTATTTTCCTTTTAGTTTTGTGCATGGAAAGGGTGCCAAAAAGCAAGATTTTTATTTTTATTTTATTTAAACATTTGTTAAAGGCAAAATTAAAATTGCTGGGACCAAATTCCAATACTAGTTTTCTTCTTTCGTAATTTTTTTTTTCAAAATTTTCCACATTATTTGTGATTTTGTAAATATTTATTAGTTTTTGTTACTCATTTTGTTTATTTTTCTACATTTTTTTTTTTTAATGTTAGTATTGTTCTTTGATTTTCTACCATTTGTGTCTTACTTTGCTCATGTTACCAATTATTTTGTTAATTCTCAGGAGTTAAAGGGTTAAACTGAATCACATGGAAGAGGGAAATATCTAAAACATGAAGGACACCGGCCCTCGACGACTGGAGTTTGACACCTGTGCTCTAAGGGATTGTTAATGACTGATAAAATAAATTGTTAGAGAACACAGAACACTAGTTTACGAACATCCAGATCCAAACCTTGGTAGACTGGTGCTGCTTCGTGGAGGTCTTCCCTCAGAGTGATCTCGTTGGACAAACCTTTAATTCATCACTAGTTTTCAGTGCAACTCTGTTTTTCTTCATCACTTTATCCTTTTTTCATGACTCCATCTGTCCCTGTACCCACTCTAAACTTTAGCTCCAAATCTGGCATGGCTGACTCTTTCCCCCACAGGTCCACTGGCAGGTCAGCCAGCTGGCCCACTCGCCCCCCATGGCCCCATGCACATGCTGTGGCATCATCCACCTTCATGTTCGCCAAGCGGGTCTCAGTAGAAACCCTAAATGGTTGATGACTCACTGTCGCTCCCCCATCCCATTCTCCTTTCAGCTGCCTTTTTTTTTATCCTGGTGTGTAATGGAGCTAATGTTCAGCCGTGTGGACAGCTAACAGGCAGGCCTGGGCCTTATGCAAACTTTATGATGGTGGAGACTGCTGTCTCTTCTTGCGCACTGTAGAAATGATGTGTCGTTCAGTGGTGCACTTAATCTAACCCCAGTTTCTGCTGAATTATTGATGATCAACAGGGTCAGGGTTTGCTTTTAGTGTTCCCCTGTGGGGCTTTTCTGGTCTTAACACTGCATTTGCACTCATAATATCATTACCACCCAGACAGCTCTGTACAGACGCTCAAAAACAGCTACATTTCCATGTGAATAATCAGGATTTAGGCAGAAACCATATGTACACAAGCGTATCTTCAGTATGTTCTTGTCTATTTTAAATCACTGCCATTTTATTTCTGTTCTGAAAACTATTCAATATCTCAGTTCAATCTAAAAGTTAGAAACTGTACATGTACATGAATTAAACTTTCAATAGAATGCTCACAGAACATTGTGGTTGTCAAGAAACTGAATCCTCATTCCATTCTTTTTCGTATTCGCCATAAGCAATTGTGTCTCCAACTGTTCAGAAGAAATTACTTGATTAAGACAAATGTGTCCAATTAGCAGCGGGAGACCTTTTACAACCATTAACTAGATTGAAGAAGCTTCGCATGAAGGAGCTATGTCAGGAATTGTGAATTTCAGATGTCGGAAGGCTGTTATAATGGGGGACTCTTCATTTTAACACTGATACATATTTCTGTCAAACACCAATCTGATAATATGCACTATCAAACCTTGATGTTATAATGTACATAATTCATTAATAGACAGTTCATACATGCATGTAGACAATGATCACGTTGGATGTCTTAGTTTGTATTATTTTGGGGTAATAATCTGGGTATATTACACACTTTGTCAAATTAATTTTTTACAGCTTAAACTAGCTCATTCACTAGATTTGTTCATTTATATGGTAGTTAAGGTCTATTTTATTAGTTTATTGCCATCATATTTTTTTCTTTTTACTTGTTGTGAAGTGGTTAAACAGTCCTCTCTAGATTTATCTGACCTTACAAGTGCCTGCAAACTTCTCAAGGATGCTGTGGGGATTTTTTTGTGTGGGCGTTGAATCGTGTGTTCCTCTTAGAGTATCCAGAAAAGTGTGCTGGGTTCATAGAAGATGGCTTTATTGCCAACAGTATTTATTTTTTAATAACAAACAGTAATAGATAAGATCTGTGGAGCATTTGTTTGGTTATGTATTTTTTATCATACCCAGGAAATCACATTCCAACTTGTACTTGGGTCTTTTTCCAACTCTTCCTGTTCCTGTTAGAGCACATACCAAGACAAAAATAAGGCCACATTCACACAAAAGCTCCATTAGGATAGTGCATTAATATTAGATACATACACTCTATTACATGCTTTTCTACCATGACAGACAGTAGTTGTACTTTCAGTGGTGCATATTCTTTGTGTGCGTTTCTGTATTGATGAGTGCGTGTGTGTGTGTGTGTGTGTGTGTGTGTGTGTGTGTGTGTGTGTATTCCCAAATCCACAGTCATTTTCTCCATGGCTCCTCTTCATAAGATATTTACATGGCCATCTATTATGAATTGTGATCTGATTGAAGCGGAGTGTTCTTGTCATGGCCTTTCTTTGAACTTAACGCAAGTACAAGGTTTGATGAAACTGAATTCATCCTCATTTTGGTTCTCTGGAAATAAATGAAAGTGCAATTATGACCAATGGTTTCCTATTACCATGAAATATCCCTAGTGGATTTATGCACCATATCTTATATTATAATTATTTTTGTTATGGGGAGGGTTTTTTTTTCTTTTCTTTTTCTTCTGTTTCTAAAGACAGTGTACAACATACATGTATGTATTGAAACCAAAGGTCATGTGGAAGTACAGTATTAACATGAGACCTAGGAGACCCATGAAACCTATAATAGTCAGTTTTAATTATCATTATGTGAGTTTTCAGCACCTACACAGTAGCTTTGCATGATTTCCAGCTCAAAAAACTCCATAGTTATCTCATATCATAAACGTCCCAATCCAAGCCTGTTTCTGCCGGTGTCTGTAATGCTCTGTTTTGGCTTCTGGCCAATCTCGCTGCTCTCTGATTGGCCAGCTCACTGAAGACGTGAGGGGGTGGGGGGTGGTCAGAGCAGCAGACCGAGGTTTTCAGGTCCACCCCCCACATGTATACAGTATTTGTTTACAGTAGGCTAACATAGGCTACTATACACAGAGCTACCAAGTCACATGGTTTTTGGTCTTAATATAAATTTCTCGTGCTCACCGCTCTCACTATTGAACCAGGAGGAATCAAGCACGTTAATATTTTGGACCCCTTGTCCGTTACGTTACAGTTTGAATTATATGTCGGGTAGGCATGTTTTGGGACCAGTTCAACGCTGTTGTACCATTTGTCCCAATTGGACACTTCAACCTGACATCACGTTTTGTACACATCTCACGAACATCTCGCAATGAGCCGTTTATAGTGGCAGGAAATCACGTTGCAGGATTACGACATAAACACTGTAGCTCATGTTTTGTAACTTTGCGGAGGGTTGCAGTCAACATTCGACATCATGAAGTCGTCATACACTATTAGGGCATTAACGACTTCAGTTTTTTTCCAAGTCGACTTATCCATCAATGAAGTCGAGAGAGAGGGAGAGAAAGAATAACATGCAACTTGTTGACTTCTCCAAATTTACATCGACTTGTGCTACGACAGGGTTCTAGTATGTATGTAGAAAAACACGGATCAGCATAATAGGTGTCCTTTAATAGTTCCTGGTTCTTTAGTTCTCCACTAAAAAGATTTTAGAGCTAAGACATACATTTAATGGAGGCTGTTTGAGCTTTGACTGACAACTAGATGTTTGAGTAGAACTTTCAAAGCATTTACAGATAAATACATTTGTTTTGTTCATTTTTCTAACAAACAACTCGGCTATAATTGGAATTAAAGATGAAAAAAAGACTACCACATCTCTGAGGGCGTTGTGTCACCCAACTGTTCCATGAAGTTTTATTGTTAGCCTACGTGACTATAAAAGTCTACTTAGCATTACTTAGCTACTTAACTAAATTGAACTTTAATTCTGTAATGGTGTTTTATAGTCTGTCAGGAATTAAACTGCAAATGTATATGGATTTGTTTGTGTTAAGAGTTAGCAAGTAATTGAAATGAATTGGTGGCGTGATTTGTTATTCTGCTATGTAGCTAATTTTACCTGTGCATTAGCAGCAGTTTTAAAGTTGTTGCCTACACGTCCAGCTTATTTGTCTCTTAAATATATGGTTAAACCACAATAACAGCAGTTTGTACTTTATTATGCAACGACTGAATTAGGACGTGAACTCAAATGCACAACTCAAAAACTTTATGTTCAAAACAAACGAATGTTTAATGATAAAGTAAGAGCGTAAAATGTTCATACAGAGGTTATAGAGGGAAAAAAAACATTATGTGACATAGTATTGAATTCAAATCACACTCATGGAGGAATGCGACAAAGTATAAAAGGAAAAAATGTAATTGTTTTTACAGAAGCGACTCCATAACCCAGTTTATTTTAGTCATTCGTAACTTTTTCCGGACTCTTCCATGAACTTTCCAGTGTCTATTTCATCCCAAATATTACACTGTTTGGTTGTAGTACCATCCTGCATACAGAGGATTTGAAAGACAACCTTTTAGCCCCGCCTCCACTGACTCCACTAGACCCTATGAATGTAATGAATAGGGATAGCGTGGCTAGGCTACACTATATATAGAATGACTGGACATTAATAGTGGTATTTGACATAATATTTCCTATCTGTATGGCTGGTGTTTTCAGTAAGTTTGTAATAGCAGCAGTTTAGTTTAATACTTTTAACATTTTCATACAACAGTTGGTATTGTAATGGTCTAGCAGACATCAAATAGATACCAGGGTGGATCTTGAACACACTGACAGCTGTCTCCTCGCTAACTAATCTTAATGTTTTCCCCAGAGTCTTTGTATTGTACATGAAGGTGGCGTTACTGTCATCAAACACAGCTGTATGAGGAAACGTTTGGAAAGTAGCCTTGGTGGTGTGAAATATTTCCTAATTAGCATGGTCACTTTCCTACCAGCTATCGTCATATTAATAGTTTTCCTCATCACACATCACATTTTTGCACCTTCAGGCTCTTCTCCATATATGGTCACTTATGGATTATAAAACCCAAATTGCACATTTGACGCTTCAACACATCAGTTTACAAACTACAGTCATTGGTCAAAGAGGAATAAATGTACAATTAACAAAAAACACCATGTCGAATTAATTCTGTTTGAAAGTTTGTATATTTAGTCACTCTCGTATGCAATATTGACTTTACATCAGTACAAACAGAGCCTTCGGCATTTCCCTAAACAACAAGTCATTGTAAGTTTATTGCTTTTCTACATTTTTGCCCGTCACATTTGACTGTTAAAATCTAAATCCAACTTGGATACTGACATAATTCTGGCATGATGTAAACACACAAGCTGTTCCAGGAAGGCCTAAATCCCTAATCCACAACACGCTGGGCCAGTTCCACCTCAGTTTGTCTGTGTTCACCCATTTCTATCTTTGTCTCCTCCTCTGCTCCAAACCCTTTTGCCCCCACTCACTGTCTCTTTCTGTCACCACATTATGTGTCATACTCACAAACACAGTCACCCACACAAACACTCACTCTGACCGGCCCATGGTGGTCCCTCTGAAGCCTGGCCTTCATTCATTTCACCAGCTGCCCTCTGATCCCCCCCGCTTTTCACTTTCTCTTTCCAGTTTCTCAGTGCCCCCCCCGCATACACACACACACAGACACACACACACACACACACACACACACACACACACACACACACTTGTACATTCTCTTCTCCATCCCTCACAGCTCTCTTCCACCCTCATTGTTATTTATTTCTCCTCTTATTCCATAGATTTACATGATTTTTTTTTTAATTCCAAATGAAGTAATTTGAAATTACATCCATTTCCTTCATGTTAATTCTGAATAAGCATTTACATTGTAAACAGGTGTTTACAATGACCTTGCTCTACTGGATACCTGTGTATTATAGGCTTCACTTTAAAATTCTTTCATTTGTTTTTAAATCCTTGAATGCCCCCCCCCCCCCCCCCCACCTTACCTCTCTCAGCTACTCCACTACTACACTCCCACCCAGACTCTCAGGTCATGTGACCAGTAACTGTTGGAAACAAAGATATGGAACCAGAAGCTCAGAGCCTTTTATGTTACTGCACTGAGGTTTTGGAATAAACTGCCTTTGCATGTCAGACAGACACCTCCACTGTCCAATTTTAAAACTGTCTCTCTCTCTCTCTGTCTTTCTCTCTCTGTCTCTCTCTCTCTTTGTCTCTCTCTCCCTCTCTGTCTCTCCCTCTGTCTCTCGCTCTCTCTGTCTTTCTCTGTCTCTCCATGTCTTTGTCTCTCTCTCTGTCTGTCTCTCTCTCTCTGTCTCTCTGCCACGTTAACCACAGGTATAGTCAGGGTGACAGTATTCTTTGACTTGTTACACCAGTGTGAAATTATGCTTATTCAGTAATTCAGAAGTATTTAAATCTTTATTAATGATTCAAACATTGCACATGTTTTATTATAAACTATCATTATGTGACTGTATCACTTGAAAAAGAAATCCTCAACTTGGTTATAATAAGGTTAAATTTAATACGTTTTAAAAATCATTCACACCAGGTCTACACATTAAAATAAAAATTTTATTATGGGTTTGTTTTCCCTCATTACTTGACCCCCCCCCCCCCTGTGACTGTGTAAACCTTTACAAATCCATAACCGGTCACCCACTAATGACTGTAATATTAATAAAGCTTGAACAGCCAGTATATACTCGGCCAAGACACTTTCTAATGATTTAGAAAAGCAGAATAAAGCTGAACTGACACAAATTGAACATGAGTAGCATAAACAAAAGAAGCACCGATGAATTCATTAAACCCATCAAGGTCAGTAGATGTAACCCTTTCTCTTGTCTTTCACCAGCTCTGGTTTTTTCCAGTTTTTTGTTTTTTTTTTCTTCACCTCCTCACCTTTTCCTCCTCTGTAAGCTCACTGCGCCTCCTCTCCTGTCTCTTCCCTTTGTTCACTGTCTCTTTCCTCTTTGTCTCCTACTGGCCGTCCTCACTTTGGTGTTGACAGCCAGCTGTCAACTCTGTACCGGCGGTAGTGACCACCAAGCAGAGCCGACAGCAGTACTGATGAGATCGCTCACTGAACGTCCCACTCCGGGCATCGCTCGGTCAGAGTTATTTTGGATGGCAGTTGTTCGGTTTTATTTATTCATTAGCTTTTTTTTTGTCATGGTTGTCTGATTTGTGTCTTTTGTATGTGCTTGTGTATACACTTCACTCATTCATGACACACATACACACACATACATTATGTGTGTATATACATATATATATATATATATATATATATATATATATATATAAATGTAACAGGGTCAATTATGTTGCAGCAACGGGGGTATGTCACTGTTATAATTACAGAAAATTCTTTGTTTGTTTTTAGTTTACGCTGACAGAGCTAAAAGACCAGTGTTAAGATGTGGAACCTCTTTGTGTTTGTGTGTTTCCACCGTGCACTTTATGTGCGACACCGCCTAATATATTATGTATTTTCGTGCCCTTACCTCCTTCCTTTTGTTCTGGATGTGTGTGGAGGAGGTAAGCGGCCATGTAATTTCCTAAATTCCTGTTTCGGCTTCTAAAATACTATTTTGGGTTAATTGGCTATTTCAAACTTTATCAATTCATATTAAAGTATAATTTGGTCTGTTTAGGGGCGTGTGTTTCGTGGATTCACTGACCGAGGGATTCATGTGTTTTCTGTCAGGAGCCCCAAATAAAGACTGTCTCCCAAGTGGGTCTTATTCAATATTAATACACACAAGGCAGAGTCAGACACCACCGGTTACATATATATATACAGTATATGTATATATATATATATATATATATATATATATATATATATACATACATACACACACGCAGGTGGGAAATAACTAAGTAAAAGTACTTCATTACTGTACTTAAGTAGATTTTTTTTAGGTATCTGTACTTTGAGTATTTATTTTTCTGGCAACTTTTTACTTTTACTCCCTACATATTTGCATAAATATCTGTACTTTGTACATTCTGAGAATAGACACGTTACTTTTTCAAACTAAACAGATGTGACAGTATGAAAAATCAGTCATTTCAGAGGGAAAATCAGTGGAGAGAAACTGTGACTTTATATATTATAGTTATGACTGTAATTTAATTTTTACTTTTTATGTCAGTTTTTACTTTTATTTCACAATTTTAACATTTGACATTTTAACGTCTATGTCTCAACTATATGACCTGATTTCATATAGATGGAAAAGATAACACCAAGTCCCTTAATTAATAGAAAATGCTGTTTCCCTCATTCTAAGCAATAATTTTGATATATTTGTATGTATGACATGTCTGGTGTCACCAACCAACCCTCTGTCATATTATGTAGCCCCATGTACCATCATGTTAAGCATGTTATATACTCTGTGCCCGGATGGCACGATTGTATCATTAAAAGAAAAATAATTTTAACAAATTTTGACAATAAACATGAAATTCTATCCATTATATGTCATTGTACAATGTTTATTAACAATATTTACACCAACTGCTAACAGAAATACAGACTGAAATACACTTTATTCCTGGTGGTCCGCCGGGTCTATGGACTGGGGGAAACACTGTGTGTGTGTGTGTGTGTGTGTGTGTGTATACGTACCTTTTTATTTATTTATTTTATTTTGTGGGGGGCTAAGGATGATTTTAATCCAAAAAGAAAAATATGTATCCTGATATTTTTTGCCCATGATGCCTCTTGGGTACCTTGAGGCAAATCATCATTTAAACATTAGACCTGTCAGTTGTATAAGAAGGGAATAGTGTTAATGTTTTATTCAGTATTTCTAATTCTGGTGTGTTCCGTTTGTGGATCTATCTTTACCTGTCTGGGTCAGCACAGTCTTCATATCGGGCATTTTCTCACAATAAGGAATAGAAGTGTTCAGTTGCAGATCAGGAGAAATGAAACATGCTCTTAAACCTCGTCTTTCCTGCATTTGGTGTATTATATTATAGTTTTTTTTTTTCCAAGTTAAGTATAATGTATTTGTGTCAAGCAGCCTTTAGCCAAGCTAGTGGCAAAAATCAAGTATGGTGGTGAATCCTAATACATTTACTGATCATCTTTCTCCTATGATGAAGGGAACGTTTATGTTCATGGAGCCTTACAATGAATTCTCTACAGATTCTTTTACCATAACAATATTTTATTCAGTATTAGATGCACAACTTCTGAAGAGCCTTGTCATTTTTTAAAGGAGCAGAGGTTCATTTTCATGCCTTCATTTCATGGTGGGTGGGGCGTGTAATTGAGGCAGCAACAAGTGATTATTTTGATTATTGGTTAATCTCTCTTCCCAATTAATTATTAAACTAATTGGTCTGTAAAGCAGCCAAAAAATATGAGAGAAAAGCAGCTTTTCACCCTTTAAATGCTATTACAGAAGCATTATCCCATCTGCTATTGCAGCACTTAACAAGTCTGAGGTAACCTGCTCAAAAATGTATGAGTTGGGCTGTAATAGTCATCTGATTAGACACTATTTTATTGTCATCGTACAATTGTACAACGAAATGACCCATCTCCAGACGTGGAGCCAGGCTCATGGATTTTTACCCTAACAAACATGTTTTAGGTGTATAGAGTTATTTGTGTAGTGTATGTACTCATGTGCTCTTCATGTTCTGTATGTACAAAGAAGAAGCTTTCACTTCAACAAATAATGATACGATGACGTTCACATCATCCTAAAATTAGGAGGATTTCCTTCCAAACACATCATTGTTTACCCAGAATTACAATGCATTATTATAATAATAATAATAATTATTATTATTATTATTATTAGTAGTAGTAGTAGTAGTAAGTGTGATGTTAGTTAGAACTTTCGAAAAGGTCTAAAAATAGCGTTTTGTGTGGATAAAGACATGCCCTATTCACTCCCATTCTAACAGTTCAAATGGTAAAATTAAAATATCTCAATGTACATTAATGTCGACTATATGTA
Organism: Siphamia tubifer; assembly: GCA_020466265.1. Lineage (NCBI taxonomy): Eukaryota > Metazoa > Chordata > Actinopteri > Kurtiformes > Apogonidae > Siphamia > Siphamia tubifer. The sequence goes on from CM035796.1 coordinate 4,839,086, forward strand.
TGTCGTCCCAATCATCTAAAAATTGAGCTGAAATAAATGTTGCTCCAGATAATCCCTTTAAGATAAAACAACAACTGCCCAGTAACGTTGGTCTGTGTGTGTTTGTTCCATTTAACCGTTAGATTTTCTCTAAATGCATGTGCAGCTCCCTCCATTGTCCCTCGCTTTTCTGAGTGTTTTTATTACTAAAGATGAATTTGTGTTTTTATTTTCTGCCCTTGGTATTCTTTCCATCTCTTATGACTCGCAGTCCCTCTACATTCGGGAACACAGAAGTGGTGCTTAGTTATTTCTGAATAAAACCTTTCATAAACTCTTTCATAACTCGGCAGTGTCAAATGTTTTGGACCTGTGTAAAAAAAAAAAAAAAGAAGAAAAAAAGTTAATTTTGCTTCCTCTTCTCACATTTATTACTGTTGTTAATTCACAGCATTTGTACCTCAATTAAAAAAAATTCAATAAAGAAGTCATCTATGGTTAATTGGACGAGAGGCTCTGTTGGTATAAAGTGTGAGTCACAATTTTATATAACTAAATAAGCAGGTTTTCAATAATATATGAAAGTATTGACCTGTAAAAGTGACTTTATCTACCAACTTTTTCAGGTGAATATGTCCCACACAGACACTGTTAATGGGCTGAAGTGGAAAGCACGTACCACAGTCTGAATTTAACCACATGTAGATATCATGTATTGTAAAATCATTAAATTCACTTCACATTCTGCTTGTGCTGTCGTAACCTTAATTAAAAAGTACCAGTAATTTGGTGAACTTTGTAAGAAAACATATAACACTGAAACTTAAATGACTTAAAAAACTAATATGACTGTAGCAGATTTATATATATATATATATATATATATATATATATATATAAGTCTGTAACAATCATGAGAGGATATATTGTACTGGGGCTGCATGATATTAGACAAACACTGATATTGCGATTTATTTATTTTTTCACCCCGAGATATATATTTTGCGACATGAAAAAAATAATCGTATGTATATTACGACACAAATGGTCAAACAGATTAGTGTTCGAGACAGAACATATATTTCAGTGTTATCCTTTTTGTAGCTGAAATAACTAAACAAAATAAATAATTACAAATCAATAAATAAATTCCCAAATATATAAGACATGAAAATCCATAATAGATCAATAAAAACAAATTAATAAAATAAATAAATACAAATACATTAATACAAATAAATAGAAAAATAATAATGTAAAACTAAATAAATAGACAAAAAATGCATCAAAATAAACAAAGACAAATAGATAAAAAAATGTAAAAAACAAAATAATAATAATTGCAGGACCTGTGATGTTACCACTGCACACATACATTTATGCCGATGCTCAAACCATATATATTGTGCAGCTCTGTATTGTACATTTAATATTGTCCATTTCTCAGCACATAATGTATTTTTCCATCTGTCATCTGATGGTAAGTATAGAGGGTGGAGATGACATAAAACATAAAGCTCTGTTCACGTTGGACAAATATTACCCCAGGGACGCTCCCGTAGTTTGTAATGATAGTATGCATGATCGTAGATATCAGTCTGTACTTCCATGTCGGTCCAAGATGGAAAGGCTCTTGATGATAATAATTTTATGTAAATGATGTGCTGAAACAGATTTTCCCTCCTCTGACAACTCTGAACACTTCCCTTTATCTTGTCCATGTCTTTATACTGTATCTCAGTTGTGAAAATGTAAGCGTGTGATGGATGGATTATGTTTTCTTCAGACCTTCACTGTACACTTTCTCTGTTTTTTGCTTCGACATTATATTTATATAGGCAGCTCAGCAATATGTGGTTCATTTCCAGTGTTAGAAATGGAATGTTTGTGCAGTCTATTGAATAACAAAGTAGGGAAAGAATTACTGTGAAATTAACCATAGAGCATCTGTCCATTGATACTCCAGAGAAAGAAACAAAAGTATTTACCATCCGCTTTTGAAATGGGATATCCTAGCTACTGTCCTTTTTTTTTTTTTGGTTCATTTTCTTTCTTTAATCCTCGGTGCCTCAAATGTACTTCAGACTTTACAACATTACAGCACAGATAAAACAACTTTTAGAGGAAAATAGCTGCTTCTAAAGTAACAGAACCTCAAACTTCTTTTGAAAATTAGGATTCAAGTGAGAAACTGAAAGGACAGGTTATATGAAAATGTAACTCAGTGTAGTACATTACAGTAGAAATCTGCAAAGTCAGCTCATAACACACGTACACCACAGTAATTCAACTTGTGAAAGTATCTTTAGGAGACAAAGGCTGAAAGGCCCAACCCCTCACCACCTCCCCTCCATTAATGTAGGGGTAGGGTTGTCCCAATTCACATTAATTTATTTGTATATCACATTTCGTGTGAAGGATAATTCAAAGTGCTTTACAGCAAACATATAAGAAAATCAAAATAAGAGACATAAAACATTTAAAAGCTCCAGTGAACAGTTAATGTTTTCAGTCTGTTTTAAATGAACTGACAGTTTTTCTCAGACCTCAGGTATTCAGGTAGTTTGTTCCACAGGTGAGGAGCAGAACAACTGAATGATGACTAACTTTGTTTGGTTCTGATTTTGGGAGCACACAGTAAACCTGTCCCTGATGACCTTTGACCTCAGGGTCCTGGATGCTTCATAGGGAACCAGCAGGTCTAGGATGTATGTGGGTCCAAGGCCGTTTAGTTCTTCATAAACCAGGAGGAAGATTTAGAACTGTGACCTTTGACCCACAGGAAGAACATGTAAGGATTTGAGGACCGGTGTGATGTGGTCCAGTTTCCTGGTACTGGTCAGGACTCTTGCAGCAGTGTTTTGGATCAGCTGTAGCTGCCTGATTAATTTGTTGTTTAGACCAGTGAAGACACTGTTACAATAATTTAATTTACTGAAAATGAATGAATGAATGAATGAATGACTCAGGTTGTCGCCCAAGTCGACCCATTGAAATAATGAGCTGTGTGGTGTCTGTCCCTGAGGATGCTCTCTGCCTTCCTTCTGCTACGTTGTGTGTAGATGTTATCCATGGAAGGAAAGTCAGAGCCCATGATTCTCTCCATAGTTTTTGCTGATGAAGATGTTCTCAACAAGTCCTCTGTAGGCCTTGATGTGAGGGGCTGATGTTTAAGGCCATGGTTCCTCAGCAGTCTGATGAAATGCAGAATAAAATATGATTTGTCATTGTAAAATACCATTATACAGTTCAATGAAAAAAGTGGAGTCAACACTTGTAACTCATTCACTGCCATCGACATGTGTTCAAATCCAAATTAACAGTTTACACTTTATTTTGATGAGTATGTAGTCTTAGTCTTTTATTATAGTGTAATATTAAATAATATTATACTATAATACAGAGTCCTGCGCGGGTTCGGGTACCCGCGGGTGACCCGTGGGTGAACCGCAGATTTTCACGAAACGGGTGAACAATGTTGTGCTGTGTCGGATACGGGTTCGGTTCGGGTCGGACGTGGGTGAGAGCGGGTCTAATTTGCGGTTCATAGGCTAAAAACTGTTCTTTAGTTTGGACTTGTACAGCTGCCTCCTGTCGGCTTCCTTCTTGATGCGTTTTTCAAGCGTGTGTGTGTGTGTGTGTGTGTGTGTGTGTGTGTGTGTGTGTGAGCTCATGGATTAAAACTATTTTTGGAGTTTATTATTTGTCTGCTACTGTTTAACAACATTTTTATTTGGCTCTGCTTTGGCTATGTCACTGTTCAGTATATTCGTGGCAATAAATGTTTGGTTATCTGACATTTTCTTCCGGGTTCGGGTCGGATATCGGGTTCATTTATAGATTTTTTTTACAGATTTTTACTTTTTTTTTTCGTCGGAAAACGGGTCGGATACGGGTTTGAACATGACGGGTACGGGCGGTTGCGGTATGTCAAAATCAGAACCGTGCAGGACTCTGCTATAATATTATAATATAGTATAATATTATATAATAGTGACTATATTCTGAGTCAATGTTCTCTTCTCATTCTCCTGGCAGTGAATGAGTTAAGAGTACCTGGAAAGTGGGTCGGAGGTATCTCACAGAAGCAAAATGGGCTAAAACTATTAGTTTAGCTTCATGTACTTTACTGCTCCCTAACACTGACTGCTGTGTATGAAGGTATGAGGGTACTTTACTACTGAAACAGTACACAACGACCATCGGATGCTTAATAAAAATTAAAATCTGGCCCCGTCGCCCCGGTATACTCAGACGTACTAAATGATCACCAAGTATTTCTTTCAGAACGTTACCCCAGAGTGAAGAAGCGAACGGAGAAAGCCCACACATCTGCAAGGAGGCTTTTATACGCCACATGAGACAATGTGCACTCTTGATCTCCTCTGGCACACCTTTGCACCTGACCTCTGCTGCCCCTCGCCCTGTGGGGGCCATTAGTCATGTGGCCTGTGGGAAGGAGGCCACCGGGGCTACATGGACCGTGTTCTCCCAGAGCCCTGTGAGCACTTCACCTCTGGGAGACACGCAGGTGCAGTGGCAGCAGAAATACAGTATATGGTATCATGGGGGAGGGGGAGGGGGGGGGGGGTATAAATAGAGAAATAAACAGCAAGAAGTGAAACCAATATGTGGCTAGAGATGGATTGGAAGGATTAAGCTGATAATAAACAGGGCATGGGCTGATGGGGTAACATCACATCGGATGGTTTAAAGTGCATCAACAAAAATACACTGAACCGTAGGAAGAATTCGACGTATATTTCTCACACAAATGCACACGTATTTTTTATTTATTTATTTATTTATTTTTAAGACAAATTCCCAGAGATAAAAATTTAATTTAGAACTCTGACAATGGAGATACTGTGGCTCCAAAGACATTGTGGCACACAAGAGGAACATTTCTTCTCTTTTCCAACACTTTTCTATTTGTACAATACAAACGTATGAGATGTGAAGGTATTGACCCCCCCACCCCACCCCCACCCCCACCAATCACAAGCTTGCTCTAACCAACTGCAAAAGAAATACATTTAAGAGCTTATTTCATCCTTGGCTGTGCTGGCATTAATGTGGAAATATGAGTGTGGCAGCTGAATAGCACTGATACTCAGTCTTTATATTGCTGTAGCTGCAGCAGTGGGAAAATTGCAGTAAATAATAGAACTGTGGAAGGAGCTGGCTTTTCTGGAGACTTGGGAGTCAATCCCAACCTGCTAACTGAACAGGGTTATTTTTTAAATGTAGTTTTTGGCCACAGAAATATGCAGACATGACAACACTGACATGTGCATGAAGTCTGGTTTGTCACAGAGGAGTAGTTCAGACCTTTGATCCCTCTGCAGTTGGAACAGATGGTGTTCAGTAGAGCTGCACAATATATCGTTTGAACATCGACATCACAATGTCATTATTCAAAATGTTGCGGATGGATTTTGATTAAAAAAAAAAAAAAAAAGAGGATGTGTTGGGAGTGTCGCAAGGAACAAATTATTACATTTTGGTGGTGATTCTGGATCACCTTGAAATTTTACATTGTGGTAAATGGAGAATATATTTCCAAATGATTTCAAAGGGATCACTTTGTGACACTTCCAACACATCCTGAAAATGTTAGGAAAATTCATCCATAAGCTTTTGAAGTTGCTCAGACAGACAGACAGACAGACAGACAGACAGACAGACAGACAGACAGACAGACAGACAGACAGACAGACAGAAACAGAAACAAACTCCAGCAAAAACATCCTCCTTGTTGGAGGTAAATATGTACAACAACTGATTTAATATAGGTCTAATTAAAATTTTCTGTAATATTTGCAGGACCAGCTGGTTGTCTCACTCCCTTAAATCTATTGCTTAACTTCCCCCAGCACCCACAGGGAGAGTTCAGACATCGTCCCGTCCCCCACTCCCTCTACTTTGCCTATGACTCAAGTTTTACAGATTTTATAAAAAAAAAAAAAGAAAAAAAAAGTGACTTAAGTAATATGCAGCTTTAATATTGACTTTTAACAAAGAAGGCAGGTCTCCAACCCTCACACCAGTCAGTATTAAATAATGCTGAGTTTTAAGAAGTTCGATTGTTACAACAGTAAGGAGAACGTCTCTACTGTTTTCTTATGTGTGAAAAAAAGTATAGAAGAAAAATAACTAAATAAATAAAAAATGAATCATTTCACAAGAAGCAGACTTACTGCATTCACCAAATCACTTTCAGCCGCTTCCTGGGGAGGGTAGCCCACTGAGTGAGGGAAAAGATACCTGACGTATCATAACTTATGTAACCATGTGACTGACATCCGCTTGGTGGGAATGTTCTGGTCTCACAGTAGTCGCTGTTCCTGTCGAAGCTTTGTGTTGTTGGTTGATGCAGGTGTTTTGGTTGTTTTCTTCTCCCTCATTTTTACTTTCTTGCATGTCTTGTACTTATTAATCTTGCCCAACATTGTTTGGGTGAGATTATTTTAATCACTGTGTGTGTGTGTGTCTGTGTGTGTGTGTGTGTGTGTGTCCCCGCAGAGACATATCATACTATAACTCAATGAATACTTGAGATATCACCATGACATTACTTGAGCATATACATATAGCTAATGTACATCAGATGCAATGATTCATTTGACTAAAGGTCAAGGTCACAAAAACTAAAAGGTCAAAATCACATTATCAGTTATAACTCAAGAACGAAGGGTCACGGGACTTTCAGATTGGTACCAAACGATACGGAATAAAGATTTCTACAATTCTTATAATTGGTGTTATCACGTACAATCAAGAGTTTTTGATATCTCTGTAGGTCAAAGGTGACATGTCGCCAAATTAACTTCTATAACACTGTGTGTGAAGCATAAACATATCACGCTATAAGTTAATCAATATAGGATATATTATCATAATATTACACTCGCTGATGCATACATACATATAAAGAAATTATCAATATTGTAAAATGTCAAAGGTCAAGGTCGTATTTAGCAGAAAGGTCAAAATCACATTATTGGCTCTAATTCAAGAACTGGTGAGATTAGACATTTTCTGAAGACTTGTTCATTGGTTTGAGTTTATACAAAAAAAAAACAAAAAACATTTGCTTGTTGTTGAAATGTTTTTGAAATTCAATCTATTGCACAAATTAAGGCAGACATGTCCAAACTTTTCCACAAAGGGCCGGTGTAGCTGCAGGATTTTGCTCCAACCAAGCAGCAGTACACCAGACTGGACTTAATTAATCAACTGATATCAGTCTTCAGAGAGTCGATTGGTCAAACTGTGTTCTCTTGGTTGGTTGGAACAGAAACCTGCAGCCACACTGGCCCTTTGTGGAATAGTTTGGACATGCCTGAATTAAGGTATTAAGGTATAAAAGAGAATAAAGTAATAATTGCATAAATAGTGAGTGAAAAGTTATAGTTTAATAACAGTGAAAAAGCTTTGAGTTTCTTCATCCTTTTGTTCCAAATGTCTTGGAATAAACAATCTCAACATAAAATAGTGAAAGCCTCAAATGTGGTTCAATAACACAGATGGAGTCCAATCTGTAATCTATTATCAGGACTTGAGTTTTGTGTCTGCCCGGTTCAGGGACCTACCCTCTCACCAATCACACACAGAAAAAAAAAAAAAAACTTTAAATCCCCTAAATATATCCTTAAATGTTCCATTGTGCAGGAGCCTCAGGTAGCAGCAGCTCGCTCAGATTGCCCTATTGAGAGAGCTGATCCTCTTGGTGGAGCGGCCGGAGATACATGGGGATCATAGGATCAATACTGGCCTATCAGCCCAAGCAGCCAGATGAGCCCAGTGACATTTTGTCTGAGGGATAGACTGATCTGAAGAGGCCGAGTTAGCCTTTCACCCTCTGGAGTGCTATTAATGTTGGGCTGTCAGCTGGATGACGAGAAAACTACACCGCCACTTTTCATGAAATTTACTGGAAGGGTGGGTGGGTGGGGCACGGGCCAAGGATGAACCTCTGAAGTTATAGAGCAGATGCACGACAATAATGGATTTCATTACATCTTCATTTTGAGACCTTGAGCATTCATTGTTTTTATTGTCATTATTCTTGTGCTCGCGGGTCAAAATGGACCAAAATCTGTGCTGATTTTCTTGTTCATTACCTTTTCGACTGATCGTACCAGAGCTCTTCATTGGCTGGACTTCAGTTTTTACTGAGTTTCAGTTCATTTTTGGAGCTTTCATTCAACAAACCTTGTAAATTCTTACAGACCTGTGCTTGGACTCATTGATCCGCCATTATTCTATATCGGTAGTCCTGGGTTAGTCCTGGTGTGCATCCAGTGTGTTGGAGTCTGAGCCCTGGTCGCTATGCATGCGTCTGGCTCTGCGGTTGGTCTGACCCAGGTTGATCTCTGGGTGGCACACAACCGTGGTATCGTAGCTCGTCTGGCCAGCCCAGGTCCAGAAGAACCAGATCCAAACTCAGCACTCAGTCCACTTTGATTCTCTCCAGCTGATTTAATTTCATCAGTGTCTTTGTCTCCTTTTCTCTGCCTCAAACTTTTCAGGTTCCATTTCTTTGTCTTCTTCCTTTCAGTCGAATGTGGGAGAAAGGGGTGGAGTCATTTGCATAAAAGCATGAGGCACTAAAATTGAGCATTTTGAAAAAAACAGGCCTGTTTCTCCAGCTTGGAGAGGCTGCAGTATCTCTGCATCAATGTGGTATTTTGACCAAACCATGTGACGGACAGGTCCCTGAGACACCAGGGAACTGTGTTCACTTGTGGACAATGGACGTGATACAGTATGTCCCCTTTAAAGTTACAGATTTGCCATTAACTGGCTTCTTTCTTAATTACTTACTTACTACCTCTGACCAGCATTTGTACACAGTGTAATGTGTTCTGTGGGAGGATGAAATGGGCAACTGTTTTCTAAATAGGTGGTCATTTATCACATTAAAAGGTTACGCTATGATATTGCCCCGTAGTATTATCCCAAGTGGCATAAAAAAATCCAAAACGGTCATTTATAGCTTTAATTAAACTACAGTGTAATTAGGTTAAACATGCATACACTTTATAAGGTAACATCAAGAGGACACAACCACAGCTTTACTGACTCTAAAATATCAAGGCTCCAATTGACCTCCATTCAAAAACAGTTAACAGCTTTCTAAATTACTAAGTATTATTTTTCAAGACTCATTATGGTCCCAGTCACTTTATATAGATCCTCGAATACATGTCCTTTTACTCTTTTGTTTACATAGACCTGCAGTGGAAATAGAAGCTTTTATATGTGCTTCACAGGTGTAGACTGATGGCTGGGCAGCTCACTCAATTTCTGAGTATTGACCATAGTCTGTACCTTTGGACAGACACAGCAGTAATACAAATGAGGCTAAGGTTCTATACTGCCCACATAATGCAATTTGGACACACAGTCTGCATTCCAGCAAGCACTAGTTTTATTGTCTTACCCCATATGTGACTAATTTTGGACAGTGTTTATCATTATAGGAACATTAAAGGGGTCATATTTGGTTAAACTCACTTTTATTAGTATTTGTTCATTAATTGTGTGTTTGGACAATAATAGTTCCAACAGTTTGAATTTGGACCCTCCAGGTGCTGCAAAACTACCTTCATGTTAATTTTTGCTCTATTTGCCTTTTTTATAACTACTTCCTAGGGCTGTCAAATGATTAAATTTTTAATCAGATTATCACGGGGTTGTTTTGGATTAATCATGATCACTTTGTCAATTGACTGTTCTCTCTTTTTAGGTGTTTTTTTTGTACTTAAATTTTCCACAAAATAGAAAAAAAAATGGGGGAAAAGGCTGCTTTTTCTTACCAATAATGCAATGTAAATACAGGTTTCCTCCACCATGTTCATTAATCAAACTCCATGGGCTTTACTGTTGTTGGTCTCGTCACGATGATGCATATATTCTGCGCTTCCGGCATTAATATATTGATTCATATGGTTGCTTCAGTCGAACTGATGCTTCAGAATTATCACAAAAATAAATGCAAAAATCACATGTAGTATCTGGTGGACCTGTTTGCCGTCTTCCAGTCGACATCCAGACGTTCTGTCCAATCAGAACCCTCTGTACCTCCAGCTCTTAAAGCCCAATTAACTAGAGCAGAATACAAACGTTTCCCATGTAAACCTTTATTCAGAATTAACATGTCCATGTAAACATGAAAGAAATAGCTTTAATTCTGAGCCATTCTTTATATATACTTTATTTATTCTTTTTACAGAAGCGACAACTGGTAAATGGACTGTACTTATATACCATTATTATTATTATTATTCACCAGTGGGTGCCTAAAGCAGTTTAGAATTCCTCACATTCACCCATTAACATCACCCATCTGATGACCATAAAAAAATGAGAAATTGTATTTTCTGTAATTATTTACATATATTGAGAAGATTAGTGGATCAACAGGCATTAAATAATTTAGATGAGTAGATGCTTTTGTTTGCCAGTGGAGATTTGGCTTATTATTGGCCACATAGTTTTACATTTATATCTCATAAAGGGACGAATAAGGATCCAAAGAAAGAAGGACATTAGGAGAAAACAGTTAGTTAGGGTGGGCTAATAAAGGACTCCATGAGAACACTTAATCATCTACTTTTCCCTCTTACCATCAGTCAGTCCACTTCAGAAATCAGTGAAATCACTCCATGGACAGAGTTCAGTTGTATATTTTTTCAGCAGCTTTTTCACATGAATGCATGGAAATAAAAGAAAGCATGGACTCACTTATTTATTTAATCAGAAAACTTACATTCTATTTGGTATGATTATTAACATGTGTGTATTTATTGGGGACACGGATATGTTTAAATAGTTACATCATGGAGACTTCTGACACCATGGGGACCAAAATTCAGGTCCCCATGAGGGTTAAATATGAATGTAGGTCCCCACTAGTAAAATATACATATTTGTGGAGTATGCACATTTATGCAAATTAGGTATAAATATATTTTTGTTTTTCTGGAAGTCCCCATAAAGAATGAGGGAAATAGGTGCAAAGTGATTTTTTTCAAAGATTTGATGATGTTTATTTCCTTTTTTTTAAAATTGAATTGAATTTTGAATTGAATTTTATTTATGTATTTATTTATTTTAATTGTACTTTTCTAATATATATATATATCTATATATATATATATATATATATATATATATATATATAGTATTTTTTATGTCATTGAATTTATGGTTTTAGTTTTCATATTTCTATTAATTTATTTTGAGGACAAATAAGATCTGTTTACACAATGGGTACTTTAACTAGAAATGCCTGATTACAAACTTGATCCTCATGACCTGTGTGTGTGGTGTGTGTGTGTGTGTGTGTGTGTGTGTGTGTGTTTTAATATAACATGAGTGAGGTACTTTGTAACATTGTATTTTGAAAGTATAAAAGCCATTGCAAGGTCTATGTGGACCAGAACCCCACATGGTTCAGTCCCAAAAAGAATCTTGGGTGACTCTACCCCGAACAAATGGGTTGGACTTTGTAATGTCACCTGACACCATCTTCTAATTGGACCTCACCTATTAATGTATCTTGCCAACTCCAGTCCACACCCTGGTTACCGAGGAATTCTATGTTTGTTTGTGTGTGTGTGTGTGTGTGTGTTAATTAGGATGTGCACCTATGGCATCTGTGTTTTCACAACAAAAAGTCAGTTCACATGGTCTGTAGCCAAAAACATTATGTGCAGTGAAAGAGCAGCAGTAGGGAACAGAACAGAACAACAGCACACAGCTAATAATTGAAGTTAATGGTCATGTTCTAAAATTAGAAATTACAGACATTTCCTAACAACCATCTCGCCATCTTTTTTTTTTTTTTTTCCCCAGAATCTCTGTGTATAAGTGTCTAGAGGGTGTGTGAGAAGGCTTAATGCTGCTGCACAGAATGAGGATGTCAGGGTGTTGTAGAAGCCGGTCATTATCAGTACTTCCTTTGTATTCACACATCAGTATAAGTGTTCCACATGAGCGGGCTGACAGAAATGGCTTCAGTGTGTGACCATTCAATCACATGTAGTGAACATCGAGGTACTGGCTAACCTGCCATTAAGACAGAGGTCATGGAGGTAATGGGTAATTTGCAGCGCTTAATGAAGAAAAATGACTTTGGTACGATGTTAATATTAAATGTAATTAACTTCTCAACTTATTTAATGTAGTGGTATTGCTCTTTTTTTCACTTTTATTCTTCTTTTTTTAATTAATTTTTTTTCCTAGGGACCAGACTGAGTCGAACTGAGACAAAGTATGTTTCAAAGTCAGATTTGCTGTTTGGATGTTAATTGTCACATCGTTGGTGGCTCTTTTTGAATATTAAAATAATTACATCCAGAAGAGGAGGAAGAAGCAAAGGCACGCTGAGATCTAAAAATTTAAAAAAAGCCTTTAATATAACATGGCAATTCTGTTTTAAAAACACATGGGCCTACATGTTGCAGCCATCTTGGCCTTCATTAGGCCATAGACCAGGGGTTGGAAACCTTTAACTCCAAAAGAACCATTGGAAACAAGTTTCCATGGAAAAGGAAACACTGGGACTGCAAATACTTTTTAACAACTAAAATAAAGAAAATGCATTTATCAAAAAGAATGGAAAAAAATATGTAAAACAACTTCCTTTTCACGCATGGGGGTTCACCTCAGACAAACTTATTAGTGCTTTGACCCTTTTGAAGATGAGCCGTCTGATCTAAAATGAAGAGAACAATGTATAACTTTTTCTTACCTTTACACTGGTGTAGTGTAAAGGTACCTCATAAGAACTGTTTAAAAAGCAAAGAAGAAGTAGACATTTCCACATTAGTACATATACAAACACACACAACATATTGCACTTGCCCTCTTATTAAATATTGGCCAACAGTGGAAGAAGTCGGTAAAAAAAAATCCTTAAAAATTAAATTGCATCTAAAATATCCACTGAAGAAGCCAACATTCTATACATAGAAATGGGGAAATAAGTTAAAAAGACAATCGAAGAAAAATATACAAAGACAAAAGAAACGGGTTCATGTCAGTTTGGTGTTTGAAGATGAAAAATAGTGTGTTCCGTCTTGTTTTTGGGGACTATCAGACCACCAGAAGCAAATGGTCAGCTGATGTTAGGGATGGGGCTGGGCAGTGAGGCTGAAGCCGCTCACATAAATATGATGGAGCAAGATTATTTAAACATTTAAAAGCAAACAATAAAAGCTTAAAATGGATTTTGTAATGCACAGGGAGCCAGTGTAGGGATGCTAGGATGGTGATAATGTGCTCAGGCCTAGCTAACCCTAAGTGCTAACAAACACAGGTTACTGATGCGTAGAGTTAAAGATGAGTGGAGGTAGCTGGTGTTCACATCCAAAAGGTTTTTATTCCACAAAATAAAGAAAACACATGAGATACAAGCTTCGAGGTTAAATACGCAACCCTAGTATGAAATAGTTAGGCAATATGACTTGAAATTAATATTAAGATCAATTTAGCTCAATAGCGATCAATGCGCGTTGTCACTGCTAACAGCCTCTAACACTGCTAACGAACATATGTACAAACATACATTTTGAGGATGTTCTTTCATGTTACAAATCACCAACAAGACAGATATAAAAACATACATTAGCACTAAACAAAGTTGCATTTATTTATTTAAGATAGCGGATCACTGCCAGATGTCAGAGCCAACGACAGAGGTTCCAGAACATGCTCCAACTTGCTCCCCCTCAAATTAAGCCTTAGATTGTGTCTTTTAATCCTTTGATGTAGTAACAGGGCAGTGCAGTCTCAAGTGTTCATTGAGTTATTGCATGATATGTCTCTGTGAACACACACACACACACACACACACACACACACACACACACACACACACACACACACACACACACACACACACACACACACACACACACACACACACACACACGCACGTGCACACACACAAACAGACAGACAGGCGCACGCACAGACAGACGCGCGCACAGACAGACAGGCGCGCGCGCACAGACAGACAGGCGCGCGCGCACAGACAGACAGGCGCGCGCGCACAGACAGACAGACAGGCGCGCGCACAGACAGACAGACAGGCGCGCACACACACAGACAGACAGACACGCGCGCGCGCACACACACACACAGACACACGCACACGCACAGTGATTACAATAATCTTCCTCAACCAATATTGGGTTACATTAATTACCACTTTACTAATCCAAAATATAAAATGTTACCGAAAATTTTATGTTGGCTTTGAGTAATGCCTGATGTACATTGTGCAGTTTTGAATCATCCCAAAGAAAGGACAAGAAATAAACTTCCACCAGTGTCAAAACTTGAGCATGACCTTCTCCTAGTGTGAGCGCTGCTATGACCTACAGTGCATCTACTTAAACCAACAGGACTTCAGTATATTCATGATTTGGAAAAAGCTACAGACTCTTCTCATTTCGAACAGATGGGTCCACATTCTTCTCCTCCCACCCCGTCTTTTGGACTCTTACTGCTTAAATTCCACTTTTGTAACAGCTCACTTAATAGATTAGCTTCATTATTTTCCCAGAATAGCACCACTGATTATGTGACTGTGCACTGATTGGCTTCTGTACATTTATCTGCATTACAGCCTAAGATTCAATAGGCCTAGATTTGTATCGTTGTGCATTTTGTGTACGTGTCTAACCCAGGTTCATTATGTCTTTATCACCCATTGTAGCTGGCATTACTTTTCACAGGCTGCAAAATATAGAAGTACTTCATTGATCCCGCAAGTGGGACATTGCAATAACAGCAATCTGTTGTAATTGCAACATGGAGTTATATTGTTTGTCTGATGACTGTAGTAGATTATACTTATATTTAAAAGGCTGTCTGTTTGGTCAAAAATAATAAGTTTTATCACCAAATGGGTTATAGCATTAGCATTTCATGACCCTTTACTATCATCTCTACCGTTTGGTTTAACATTTAAAAAATTATTACATGAATACCAAAGGGTTATTTATGTAAAATAGACTCTAAAAGTTAATAAAATAAAAAAATAAAAAATCTAACTTACCTTTTAATTTTGTGTCCAAAAGAAAAGCGGAGGTGTTGTCATGGTTATCATCTTTTTCCTTGGTCGTATATATACTAGCATGACCTGAATATATTATTGACTACCCACTTGGTGTCAAAGTTATCAGGGTCCAAAGTTACCTCTACCAAACGGTTGAACTGACCAAAAAAGGGTTAAGAAATAGGAAACAAATGGTTACTACATAGTGGATTTTGTGTAAGTTTTATAAAGTGTTATATATCTGTTTATTAAAATTTAATTTGTAAAACTGTTTGCAATGAAAAGTCAAACCATTTTAGACACGCTGCAGAAAAGCATCCAGCGTGTTTATTTTTTGAGTGTGCGTTTTATACAGTGTATCTTACCCCGTGACGGCTGCTGCTGCGGCTGCTGCTGCTGTCGCTATCGTCCATTGATATTCCAGCTGAGCGTGCATGTCAGAAGCGCTTTGTCCAACTGCGAGGCACAGGGGAGAGGGTGTTTGACGGCGCGTCTCTGAATTTAATTATCTACAGCTGCTTCAGAGCAATAGAATGATCTGTAGGATGTGACAGCTTTTCTCAGGGACAGAATATCCTGTATACACAAACACAAGG
This sequence comes from Siphamia tubifer, assembly GCA_020466265.1. Classification (NCBI taxonomy): domain Eukaryota; kingdom Metazoa; phylum Chordata; class Actinopteri; order Kurtiformes; family Apogonidae; genus Siphamia; species Siphamia tubifer. The sequence goes on from CM035796.1 coordinate 4,854,737, forward strand.
CTTGCGTCGTCCAACGATGAATCAAAGACATGAGGAAACTTTTGGGGCTCAGAAACATCGAACAAAAGCTGTCCGTGAGCAAAGACTGTCCCTTCTGTAAATGTCACATCCTGACTGTCTGATGCTGTTTTATTTTTTTATGGATTGGGGCAGTTTGGAACATAGTGTTGCTGTAGGATGTACGTCCCAGATTAGCAGGGCAAATGTTTTTCCAGTCTAATTAGTTAGAAGCTCCATGGTGTCCCCCCCCATGTCTCTCAGAGGACAACATATCAAAAGGAGCAGCCTCTATCTCTCTCTCTCTGCAAACATGGTTTATACACAAAATAAAGTTTGAGCTGATTGCCTTTAAAATGTTAAGGGGATTTGAAGAGCTTGAGAGTCTAGCCTCAGGTACAAATATGTCAAGGCTTATTTTCCCCAAAATAGAGCGAAGTTTTTGTCATAAGCTTATAAAGTAAAGTGACTTATGCAGACTTTGCTGTGTTGTACCAACTCTGACTTTGCCAAAAAACTCTCACAGGACAATGTCAACATTACAAATACAAACTGTGATAGACTGTTTAACTTGTCTGAGAAAACAATATGACTGACTGTTGTAACGGCTAAGGTTTGCACTAGCTAGTTCAATCCTACCCAGTAGAACTCCTCATCTTGTCTCATCGATAACATTATTACCTTTGCTAAGGAAGTAATGTTTTCGCCATTGTTTGTTTGTCTGTTCGCTCGCAAGATAATTCCAAAAAAATTAGGGACAGATTGTGATGAAAATTTCATGGCGTGTTGGGGGTGTCGCAAGGAACGAATGATTCGATTTTGGTGATGATCCGGAAGAGGTCCTGGATTCTGGATCAGATGGAAATGTATTCTCCATTTACCACAATGTAACATTTTAAAGTGATCCAGGATCCAACATCTCTTCCAGATCATCACCAAAATCTAATCATTTGTTCCTTGTCACACCCTCCCAACACATCAAGGTCCGTCCATAACTTTTGAGTTATCCTGCTAACAAACAGACAGACAGACAGACAGACAGACAGACAGACAGACAGACAGACAAACATAACTTCCTTGATGGACCTCTCTTCATTCGGAGGGGGGGGGGGGGTCTGTCTTGGTAGAGGTTTGTGCTCTCAGTGCTTTTCTAGTTCAATTAACTGTTTAACTTTATATAACTGGTTAAGTTGCACAGATGATTTTTGCACTGGTTCATTAATACTATTGATGATTATACTGTTCCATATTATTGTTATTCACATTTTATATTGTATATTGTATGTATCCAAATACCTATAGATATATATATAATTCCTGTAGATATTTGTAACTTTTTAATACTGTTATTTGTTCTGATACTACATAAGCACAACCGCTAATGCCTGCGCTGATGCAACAACTATATTTCATAACTTGGGATGAATAAAGTATCTGTCTGTCTCTCTCTCTCTGTCTCTCTCTGTCTGTCTCTGTCTCTCTCTCTCTCCCTCTCTCTCTGTCTCTCTATCTGTCTGTCTATTAAATTTTCATCCTCCTAAATTACAACATGTGTATCAGACAGACAGATGAGCGAATAAAAATCAGTCAGTCTGGCAGATGGATGGACGGACCGACGGCCACGCCTCCATTTATGTTGCCATGCACTTAAAATGGAAGTGAAAGAGAAAAAATAAATAAATCATTGTTTGTTCATAAATGTCAAAAAGATGAGACTAGTCCCGCACGGACTTGTCCAGTTACTGTGTTCCTTGCATAAAACGTCCTGAAAATCTCAGATTACATGGTGGACAATGACTGAGTCTCATTTTCCCTAAAGCTCAGCGGAGCTCAGCAGCAAAACCCAGTTCTACTGTGTATAGAAAGAAGCAGGACAACAAAGACAAAACTGAAGTAAGAAAGGAAGGGATGAAAGGAATAATGAATGGATGGACGGATTGACATCGGATGGTCAGTCCAGCATTGTCTTGGAGAAGCATCTGAACTTGTAAGCGGCGTTTATAAGCACTGTCTCGGTAGCTTAGACAGAGAGGATTATCGCACGACACTTTTTAGCCTCTTTAACAAGCCACCAGTCGCAGCCAACGTGGTCCAAGAGAGCACCAGACAAAAGACTGGCAGGGAGCAGCGAGGATTTAGGGAAATGTCAGACAACGTGTGTATTGTAAATGTAAACTTTTGTTCGCTTTTGTCCCTGTTGTTTTTAGTCGCTCACACTTGATGTTGTCTTTTCTCTCAACAAAATACCGAAAATGGCGAGTGAAGACAGAGAGACAGTACTGGAGAGAGAAGAAAAAGAAGAATGGGAGGGAGGGAGGGAGGGGAAGGGAGAAAAACAATAGGAAGTAGAACAAGGAAGAGCAGTCACCAGTGGGATATTGCCGCCGGACGGTTGTTGCTAAGCATTTAATCTCCCGCGCTGGGAGAATACAAACGATCTTGTAATTGTCCCTGACCTTGACATCAACAGTGAAGGTCACAAAGGAGCCCAGGCTGCTTTGCATTTCCCACAGATGCTTTGCAGAAACACGCAAAACAATTAGTAAACTGGATAAAGAGGAGTTGAGCAAGTCTCACGTCCTCCTCCTCTACCCACAAACACACACACACACACACACCCCTCAGGGCAGTTACTGAGCACCCCCCACCCCCCTTTACCTCTTCCCCTAGTACATCCTCAACACTTAATTATGATAAAGGACGAGTCAATGCTCTGACTCTGGGCCAACAGGCACATGAGCTGAGCTTTTTTTCTGATTCAGGCAGCGTGTAAAGATTTTCATTAACTACTGCATTGGACAGTGTGCTTTGGAAGGAAAGCTGTGAGGGGAAACATATAGATCCTGTAAGTCAAGATCAGGAGTTAGCGTCTCCAAATGAGGAGCTGTAGATGATGAAATAATGGGAACACTTTTAGTTGATGGGTGAGTTCATAACACATTCATAACAGTTGTCGTAAACTGCAAATAAAACACTCGACTGTTTCATGACACATGACTCGACATCCATACCAAAGCTTTCATGAATGTGTAAGACAGGATGATGACAAATTTTCAAAATAAAAGTCCAAAAATTGTAAAACCAAACTCCAGAGAACACGCCTATGTCCCACTCCTGTGACCACACCTCTCTATTCCCGCCCACTCCCGCAAGAGGTTGTCAAATAATGACCTGTGCCACATCCAGAGGGTCCTGTGGAGTCCAGTTCAGTAGCAGGCCTGTACCTGGAACAGCAAAAGATTAGCAAAAGATAAATCATTAGCAAAGGTTACATTATTGAACAAATTGTCAGTGGACTGGACTAACCCATTGACTGTGATATGACACAATGGTAAGAGGGGTGTGATTGTTGGACTTTTATTTTGAAAAGTTGTCATCGTTCTCTATTCCACATTCACGAAAGGGTTGGTATGATACGGAATGAAGATTTCTACAATTCTCATAATTGTAGACCAATAGTTTTTGAGATTTCTGAAGGTCAAAGGTGACATGTTGCAAAATGAACTTGTGTAACAATGTTTGTGTCAAACATAGACGTATCACCCTATAACTTAATCAATACTGGATATATTATCATACTATTACACACAGTGACACATACATATATATAACAAAATTATCAATATTGCAAAAGGTCAAGGTTGCATTTAACAGAAAGGTCAAACTCACATTATTGGCTCTAATTCAAGAACAGGTTGTCGTGGAAACTTGAGATTGGCACAAAATAGGGGTGAGATTAGTGTAATTTGGAAACTTAATGACATGGTGTTAATTCCAGTCATACAGTCATGAGTACGAACAATAAATGGCACGATTGTTTTTGATGTAGTGTTTCCAACTTTCACTGTGTGTTTTCTCTCTATCAAAACGTTCAGAATCCATCTGCAGACATTTGAGTAAAGCCCCAACAGCAGCAGCATGTATTTGTACGTTGATGTATTTTCTATATGAATGAATACAGAACTCTACGGTCACGTGCATGGTAACACCTTAGAGTGAGTAGGAGGGTGCTGCTGTATGGAGTGGGTGTTGAGTGTGCATGACGGCATTTATGTGTTTTGTGTGTGTGTGTGTGTGTGTGTGTGTGTGTGTGTGTGTGAGCCCTGAAATCGCCTTTATGTAATTAAGGGACTTTTGTCCTCTGACAACGGTGCACTACCTCTATTATTGAATATGCTGAGACTTGAGATATGATTATACTCTGGCTAAATTCAATTTCTGTTTTCAGCAGTTTGATTATAAGAGCGTGAACTGGGGTCTTTTAAGTTAAGCCTCTGTGAGCTTTTAGCTTTATTTGAAAGAGGTATAATAGAAGTGACCTCAACTTAGCATTTTAACCAACTCAACCTTAAAAAAAAACAAAAAAAACCCATCAACACAATAGCCACTACACCCCTCTGGGATTTCTGCTCTTGTCTTGTAAAAAATAAAATGCTCCTACTGTTTCTCATAAATAAAATACCATCGTATAAGCAGCAGTCTATTTATTTTCTTTCTTTTTTTATTGCCATGTATTTATGACTACAGTGTCATTTTTCATTTCATAACATGATTTTTAACCTTTTAACTCCTGACACTTAAGCAATTCCACAGTAAATGAAATAAGATAAATTAAGCAACAAAATGAACAAAAACTGGCAAAGTGATCAGTAAAAAAAACAAAAATGAATATTAAACTAACAAAATAATATGTAACATGAACAAAGTAAGGTACTAACAGAACAATAATAAAAGAAAAGAAACAAAATGTAGAAAAAAAAACAAAAAATAAGCAGCAACATCAATGGAAACTAATAAATATCGACTAAAAAAAAAAAGACTAGTGTTGTAATTTGGATCCAATATTTTTAGTTTGGACTTTTTCTTTTTCTAAATCAGTTCCATGAAGAAAATACTATAATTTTTTCAGAATTTTAAAACAAAACCATCCATTCAGGACGCACCATCACTGACGCATCAGGGGTTAAAGGGTTAATTGACAAAAACATGATGCAATTTTGTTCAACACAGTGCGTTGCTGCCAACAGTCACCTTCTTTACGTTTGCCCTGGTTTCCATAGAGTCTGCGAACATCAAAGGTAAAAATAGACAGACAGCATGTTTGAAAGTTTCAAAGAGAAACGGTGTCATCAACTGGGTCATTTAAGCCTGAAGCTGTGCATATACTGTCCACCAAAAAGCACCTCTGATGTGACCTCTGGCAAGTCATGTAAAGCATGTACATGTAGAGTTGAGACAGTTGTTATAAGGGCTGTACGATATTAGAAAAAAACTGACAGTGCGATTTATTTATTTTATAATCCTGCGATATGGAAGAAATAAATCCTCAGGTGTAAATAACTGTGTGGTGCTGACGCAAATGTTCAGATTAGCGTCATCCTTCTTGTAGCAAAAATAATTACATAAAATTGCTAATTAAAATAAATAAATAATAATGGATTTAGATTTCTCTAGCACTTTTCAAGAAACCCCAAGCACTTTAAAAAACGTGTTGCTCATTTTTCAGTCTTGTTACCAGTGACTCACTAAATAAAATGAATAATTACAACAAATAAAAGAATGAATAAATACATTTTCAAAGATAAAAAAATAAAAACAAAACGGAAAGTAAAATGAATAAATAAAACAATACAAATACATTTTAAAAAAATTATAAATTACATACATGAAGAAATCTAAATACATTTAAAAAATAAAATAGAAAACAAGATTAAATTGAAACAAAAAATAATTCCACATCAGTAATGTTTTTCTTTCTGTTACCTTGGTTTTCTTTTGTTGGTTTTGGGTGATTTTCTCTTGTTGGTTTTTGATTTTCTTTTGTTGGTTTTGGGTGATTTTCTCTTGTTGGTTTTTGGGTAATTTTTCTTTTGTTGATTTTGGGTGATTTTCTTTTGTTGGTTTTTGGTGATTTTCTTTTGTTTGGGGTAATTTGCTCTTGTTGGTCTCATTTTTCAGTCATCAGTGTGTGTCAGGTTCTATTGAAATTAGAAAATGTTGAGCTCATTCGTCTCCTACACATACATTACGTCGATGCTCAAACAGTATATCGTGCAGCTCTAGTTGCTACACATCCATATTGTCTCTGAATAAACAATAACATGCCTCCAAAAAGCACATGAATGTAGAATAAGATATTATAACTAGATATTAGTTTCTTTGCAAATAAAACCCACAGTGAGCTGTAATGTTGGTGTTAAACTGCAGCTCTTCCACTGCTAGTGTGTGGGAGCCAGTGTGGGAGTTGTTCCCGTTTGCTAATATTGATTGAGATTTCTTCTCATCATATAAATAATGCTGACAATCCACCAGGGTTACCTACTCAGTCTTTAGTCCTGATTTATTACCACTGAGATTTGTAGGGTGGGTTTGAGAAGCTTGTTCGTCCTTCATATACAGGTTTATTTGTCCGTAAAGTCAACCCACAGATTCTAACATATACAGTAGAAAAGGTCACAAAAGGTCATTACATTACATTATTACGTTTTTATCTAAAGCGACTTAGAATAGAGGACATAATTATAGCCTATAGCACTAGCAGTTACAATGTAGACAGGAAATATACAGAACAATAGGTGAAAATGTTCTCTTGAGTTAGTATTTTTTTTCCCCAAATACAGTGGTACATCTAGTTATGAAATTAATTTGTTCCAGAACTGGTTTTGTACCATTAATTTTTCATAGTCACATTTTAATATAAAAGGCCTGATTCGTTCCAAGGCTCCAAATACTACCCCTCAAACCCTTTAAAAAATGATTTAAAAAATTACCAATTTTGTGTTAAAACATGTTAAAAGTAAAATAAACCCTCACCCTCCATCAACAGTATATATACATAACAGTTGTTACAGTATGTTTTATATATATATATATATATATATATATATATATATACTGGACTCGACTGGATAGCTTAGTGGAGCGACTGGATAGCTTAGTGGAGCGACTGGATAGCTTAGTGGTCTACACCACTGACTTTGGTGCGGAAGGTTGCCGGTTCGAATCCCAGGTGTGCCCTTAGGCAAGGCACTTTACGCTATACATGCCTATACCTCACGATGAGCGATACAATAAATAGAGTCATACCGGCTCGGACGGCGCCCGGGACAACAAGGTCCGCGTTAGGGGTTGAGGAACCAGGACACCCTGATGTTAAATTGGCTACTGGAACAAGACATTCATGGAGCAGGGCAGAGAACATGGTACTGATGGAGTGTTACTACGGGAGTAGCCCCAGTGAGAGAGGGTACATGCAGAGGATGTGGGAGAAATGGTTGCTTCGAAACCCCACATCCTCACTGACTAAGAAACAGCTCCTAGCTCAGTGTTCGAATATCCGCAATAAGAGGTTACTATCACAGCTAGAGATCAATGAGGTACAGCGTTGTACCTCATCCACGGTACAAAGATGCTACGGCAAGGGGGAGCCAGGACGACAGGTCAGCTTGGGGGTGGTTTCACCACCACCCCCAAATATCGAGATTGGGTACCAAGCCCCAGAAAGACTAAACACAAGGGCAGCTGACCTGAGAAAGAGAATCATGAAATCCTGGGGGAACACAACTACCTGCTTGCCAAGGCTAAAGAACAAAGTACCAGACCAGTCTCTACTGGAGGACCTGAACACTGCACTGCAAACTGTCCCTACCACTACCATCACTGAGACCAATCAGCTGATGTATGCAGCAGCAACCGTAATCCTTGAGATGCTTGGCTACAAGATGAACTGCCAGAGCAGCCAGAAGGTTGCCCCATGGAGGAGAAGGCTAGAGGCAAAGATCATGGCAGCACGGAGAGAAGTCAGTGTTTTAACAGAACTAAGCAGAGGTGTGAATCTGAGGAAAGAACTGCCCAAGAAATACAACAAACTGTCCACAGCTGAGGCACTGGAGACTGCTAAGCAAAGGCTCACAGCACTAGCTACCCGCCTAAAGAGATACACAAGAGAGGTAGAGGCCAGGAGAATAAACCAGGTGTTCTCCACCAACCCAGCTAAGGTCTACTCTCAATGGCAGGGGGGCAAGGTGACAACAGACCCACCTAGGGCTGAAACTGAGCAATACTGGAAGAGCATCTGGGAGAAGGAGGCAACACATAACACCAATGCCCAATGGCTGACAGACTTACAGGCAGAGCACAGCCAACTCCCAGAACAAGACCCAGTAGTCATCACACTAGCAGACATCCAAACCAGAGTGTCCAAAATGAAGAGCTGGACAGCACCAGGGCCCGACATGATTCATACCTACTGGCTTAAGAAACTGACAGCACTCCATGAACGCCTAGCAGCACAGATGAACCAGCTGCTGATATCGGGAAACCACCCAGAGTGGCTAACCCAGGGCCGGACAGTCCTCATAATGAAGGACCCCCAGAAGGGAACAATACCATCTAACTACCGGCCTATAACCTGCCTCAGCACCACATGGAAGCTTCTATCAGGCATCATAGCAACTAAGATGAGTAGGCACATGGAGCAATACATGAGCAGAGCACAGAAAGGAATAGGCAACAACACCAGGGGAGCCAAACACCAGCTACTGGTTGACAGGGCAATTGCCCGAGATTGCAAGACGAGGAACACCAACCTGTGCACTGCCTGGATTGATTACAAGAAAGCCTATGACTCAATGCCACATACATGGATACTGGAATGCTTAAAACTGTATAACATCAACAGGACACTAAGAGAGTTCATCCAGAACTCAATGAGGCTGTGGAAGACAACTCTGGAGGCCAACTCAAAGCCAATTGCACAGGTGAACATCAGATGCGGCATTTACCAAGGAGATGCTCTGTCCCCCCTGCTGTTCTGCATAGGCCTAAACCCCCTCAGCCAGATCATCTCAAAGAGTGGCTTTGGATACCAGTTCCGAAGTGGAACATCCATCAACCACCTCCTCTACATGGATGACATCAAGCTGTATGCCAAGAATGAGCGTGACATTGATTCCCTAATTCACCTCACCCGGATCTACAGCAAAGACATTGGGATGTCATTCGGACTAGATAAATGTGGGCGGATGATATCTAGAAGAGGAAAGGTGATCACAACTGAAGGGGTTGACCTACCTGAAGGGAATATCACAGATGTGCAGGAAAGTTACAAATACCTAGGGATCCCACAGACAAATGGTAATCATGAGGAGGCAGCTCGGAAGTCAGCCACAGCCAAATACCTACAGAGGGTAAGACAGGTCCTGAAAAGCCAGCTGAACGGCAAAAATAAGATCCAGGCCATTAACACCTATGCCCTGCCAGTAATCAGATACCCAGCTGGGATAATATCCTGGCCACTGGAAGATATACAAGCCACTGATATCAAGACAAGGAAACTCCTTACCATGCATGGAGGGTTCCACCCCAAGTCCAGTGTCCTGAGGCTGTACACTAAGCGAAAGGAAGGGGGCCGAGGACTAGTAAGTGTCAGAACTACTGTCCAGGAGGAAACGGCGAACCTCCAGGAATACATCAAGAAAATGGCCCCCAATGACCAACTGCTAAGTGAATGCCTCAGGCAACAAAAGCCCAGTAAGGTCGAGGAACCAGAGGGGCTATCATGGAGGGACAAACCCTTGCATGGCGTGTACCATCGACAAATTGAGGAAGTGGCTGATATGGAAAAGACATACCAGTGGCTGGAAAAGGCTGGACTAAAGGACAGCACAGAGGCGCTACTCATGGCTGCACAAGAACAAGCCCTGAACACCAGAGCAATAGAGGCCGGGGTCTACCACATCAGACAGGACCCAAGGTGTAGGCTGTGTAGAGAAGCCCCTGAAACAGTCCAGCACATCACAGCAGGGTGTAAGATGCTGGCAGGCAAGGCATACATGGAGAGGCATAACCAGGTAGCTGGCATACTGTACAGGAACATCTGTAAAGAGTATGGACTGGAGGTCCCAGGGTCAAGATGGGAGAACCCCCCAAAGGTGACAGAGAACAAACAGGCCAAGATCCTGTGGGACTTCCAGATCCAGACTGACAAGATGGTGATGGCCAATCAGCCTGACATAGTGGTGGTGGATAAACATGAGAAGACAGTGGTGGTGATAGATGTAGCAGTCCCCAGTGATAGCAACATCAGAAAGAAAGAACATGAGAAGCTTGAGAAATACCAAGGGCTGAAAGAGGAGTTAGAGAAAATGTGGAGTGTGAAGGCAACGGTGGTACCAGTAGTGATCGGAGCATTAGGGGCAGTGACCCCCAAGCTGGGAGAATGGCTCCAGCAGATACCAGGAACAACATCAGAGATCTCTGTACAAAAGAGCGCATTGCTAGGAACAGCTAAGATCCTGCGCAGAACCCTCAGGCTCCCAGGCCTCTGGTAGAGGACCCGAGCCTGAAGGAGACACCGCCCACGTGGGGCGAGAGGAACATTTTTTTTTTTTTTTTTTTTTTTTTTTTTTTTATATATATATATATATATATATATATAACAGTGAAAAAGTCACTTCAGTCACTGCATCTCCTGCAGTTTCTTTCTCCTTTATCCAAATGAATAACAGTCTCTTCATCTGGTCATTCAGTGATGACCTCTTTTTGCATATCACACAGATGCCTTTGGAAGGGGTCGCTGCTTTTAATGCATCCTTCTGCTTCAATATTGTACCGATGGTCAATGGGTTTCGGCCATATTCCTTTACGATATCACTCAACCATGTGTCACTTTATTATTATTATTATTATTTTAATCACCTCCTGTTTCACTTCTGTTGATAACGCAGCCACTTCTTCTTTTCATTTGCACCAGGAATCATTTTCTTTCTTGGTGAATAATGAATACGTACTGTAATAGTTTAAATGAACACATTGGGAAAAACTCACCAAACAACAGTAACTCTGTGATGAATGAGGGTCAAAGGGTCACGAAAAGCATCATGGGTAGCTCCCTCATAGTCAATGGGATGCTACGTACAGTACGTATTTACATACATTATGTAGTTACGTACAGTAATATACATATTTATGTCTCTGAGGTTTCGTTTTGTGAAGGTTTTAGTTTCAGTGTGTGTTACTGTATGTGTCCCATTTGGTAAATTTCCAATATTTTCTCAGTCTGGCTACTGTAAGCTGGACTGTCAACTATTAGCCATTTAGTCATTATACATTTGAGAGGAGCTGGAGTAAGTTTATGTAAAATGTATTTTTTTTAGCCTATAAGTGTTGGGCCCAGTAGTGCCATAGTTGGTTCCCTTCTAAACTTTAGATGAAATATCATTTAAATCACACTTCACCCTCATATTTTTGGAGAAATCTTTGTCCTACCACCTGTTTGAGAGTGAGTCATATGGTATTAGTCATGTGGAAGTCAAACCAGCTTCACTAATCAATTAACCGTTTTATTTTTAGTACATCAAGAGTTAATGTGGTGTCGCAAATGAGTGCAATCAAAGGATAAATGACAGTAAAGATGAATTTACTTACTTTGCATTCCATGAAAGGCTGTGTTTTTCATAAATTATTTTTTAACTGCCAGTTTTATTTTTACTCGTATTTTGTTCTTAAATGACACTGAACAGCAAACAAGTGCGACTACTCAGTTTCTCTTCTAATCACACGGTGTCTATTTTCATTAGGGGTAATTTTGCAGTTCTTCTAAGAAAACACTTGCTTTGTTACCATCCTGCATAATCTGTTCAGAAAAAAAATATACTTATTTTTCTGACAAAATCTAAATTAGTATCTCGGTTTAAGATATCCTTCTGAGACTCAGTATTGTCCTCTGTAAGGGACACACATATTTTACAGTTTTATTTTAAAATTCTGTCCATTATAAATTGCCTTCCATTGAAAAAATAATTATGAATACTGTATTTTCCAGACTATAAGGCACACTTAAAAGGCTTTGATTTACTCCAAAAACCATAGTATGCCTTATAATCCAGTGTGTTTTATATATGGATTAATTGTGGTTATGCTTAGTGACTTGGAATTTTCACATTTTATCTCATAAATTACACTTTTTATCCATTAACTTTGACTTTTTAATCTCATGATTTTCACTTTTTATCTCATACTTTTATCTCTTTCACTTTATGCGCCTTATAGTCCAGTGTGTCTTAAAGTGTGGTAAATATAAATGTTTTTTCAAATGTTTTGTGCGGTTTACAATCAAGAGAGTTATTGAACATAAAAAAAAAGCTAAATATTTCTCTATCTTGGTTGTCAGAAGGATATGAAGCTCTTGTGTTGAGGGGACGCTTTAGAAAATTGTGTCCTGCTGCTATGTGTTTGCTTTTTTTTCTGCTGGATAAAAATCTACAAGGATTTGTCCTGCTGTTTATCTCGGTCTGGTCTAAACTCTGGTGTACTGACAGCGCGTTATCCTATTTTTACGATTCCAAATGTTGTACCTCATGTTTAGAAAGACTGAATATCTTCCATCTTTTCTAGAGTCTTTGACCTCATCCTGACCAAACTCTTCCTTTTCACACTTACAGCCCATTCTGATCCAGATGAGAGTCCCTGTCGGAGGACGTACTGCGGCCGCGGTCGCCAGTGCGTGCTGATGGCTGAAACGGGTCGTGCTGAGTGCGTTTGTCAGGAAAAGTGCCGGCCGTCCTTTGTGCCGGTGTGCGGATCTGACGGCAGGTTCTACGAAAACCACTGTGAGGTTTATCGCACAGCCTGTCTGGAGAGGAGACGGATCTATGTGGTGCACAGCAAGGACTGCTTCTTCAAAGGTACTGTACCAAGCAACACCCTGACGCCATCTGTGGCTGCGTTGATGACTTTCATTGTCCAACCATTTGTTTAAATGGGTATAAAAGCACTAAATTATACACCTGTATACACCTGCACCTGCCCTTCGCTCTGCTGACTGTGCCTAAAGTCAGGAAAAAAGACGGTGAAGGAGCCTTTTCTTTTCATTCAACCCTTTGGAACAGTCGTCCTCTGGACATAAGACAGACACGCTCCGTAGATGTTTTTAAAGCAAAGGTCAAGTTAAACGTTTTAATGTGTTTTGTGTTTTATTGTTTGTGACTGATTTTATCTTTATTACTTGTACAGCACTTTGGTTGAAATAATAATAATAATAATAAATAAAAACTTAACACATATATAGATTAGGATATTCTGCACATGTTTAGATGTGGAGCCACTTTTTAACCCTTTTTCTAACCCTAAAAGCATTAACATGACAATAATTCAAAGTGCTGAACTGTATGTGTGGCGTTTTTTAATCACTGCTATGTCTCTCCTAAAAAAATATCTTGAGTGACGCACATCTAAATTTGTTCAGAATATATAAATCGACAAGTGTACCAAATTTGGTGCTTTTATACCAAATAGAACATTTGGTTTGATGGTTGGGACTCAACCACTGGACTATAAGTCTAGTTTTTATTCTAGTTTTAATTTCCCTTTTTCATTTTTATTACTTGGTCACGACAATGTTTGCATTCACGGATTCTGACATTGTGTTTCATTTTCTCTGTAGTTTCTTATTACTATACTATACACACACACACACACACACACACACACATATATATATATACACACACATATACATACACTATACAGGTGCTTGAAAACCATGAGGCCTTGAGTGGTAATCATCATGAATATAATGCAGGCCTTATACATATATATGTTTGTTCATATTTGTGTGTCTAGAATGATTTTCTGAGGCTAACTGAAATGCTACTTTTGTGAAGTAAACTAAATTAAAATTACAGCTTTATATGACCATGATAATGGCAGCGCAGTATGTGATAAAGGAGTGATAATTATATTAAAACAACCTTGACTTTCCAAATGAATGTTTCCTCAGTATTTAACCTTTCATAAGTGATTTATTATTGTATTATCCTCGTTATTTTGTGCTTTTACAGTGAAAGTTTTCCCTTATTTAGGCTATGTTTTCGCTCATTTTTTGAAAACGTTTGTGCCCATCATTTATACATGGAGCTTTTTCATCTGAAAACACATATTTATAAAAACTCTCTTCTTGTATTTGTGTATAAAGAGACCAAAACTGACCTTTAGGCTAATTTCAGCTAAAATCTGGCTAGCATGGACACACTCTGAACAGCAGCATTTCTTTTTTTTAAGAGTTATATTTGCAAGTTTGCTTTTCAAAATAAAGCTGATCAAGTCATAAACCAGCAGAGGGGTTCAGAGGGCACTAACTGTGTATCTTCTTGTGACCGATCAAAGAGCACGGCCGTACCGACAAATTCCACACAAACCACTTGGCCACGCTTCCCCTTCTGTTTGAATGGAACAGGAAGTAGGAGTATCATTGATTCTCGATGAGGCTTCTGATTGGCTTGTGTGGAGATGTCATTCATCTAACACTGCCACCGACAGGCTTGGTGCGGTTTAACAGCTCTTGACAGCATACTTATACAGATCAATATAACCGTAAATTACAAAAAAAAATAAAAAAAAAAAAATTTAAATGGAGCTTAAAAAAATGTGTTTCAAAAATACCGTGGTTTGTGTAAAAATAGCCTTAATTCACTGATCATGTAGATCAGGGGTGCCAAAGCCATTTTTGTTCAGGGGCCACATTCAGCCCAATATGATCTAAACTGGGCCAAACCAGTCAAATAATATAAATAATGGGATAAGAGTTTATAAATGTCAACTCTTAAGTTTTCTCTGTTTTTGAAGAAAAAACATTGAATTCCACAATAAAAATGTTTTCATCTATGAACTGGACTCAAACATAAAATGAATTAAATATGAACAATGTGAAAATTCTTAAGCAAAACAAGTGCGACTTTAACAATATTACCCCTTATTTTATCATTTATACATGTGCAACACAACTAGATCACAGTGGATCTACAAATACACCCATTAAATTATTAAATTAAAACATTTTCACTTTTTTTTGCCATAAATGTAATTTTTAATGTACTTTTTTTTTTACATTAAAACAAAGAGGAAAAATTGCTGTTTTCTGTTATTTATGGGTTACTATTTTGTTCGCATTTCACTGGTCTGATCCACTTTAGATTGAATTGAAATAAAATGAAATAAACATCTTTAATATTTTCAGTATCACAAATCCATCCCAGGGGCCGAAATGGATCCTTTTGGCGATCCGGTTTTGGCTCTGCGGCCACATGTTTGACACCCCTGATGTAGATGTTCATGTAGATTAAAGGTGATTATATCAGAAATATACTTATCACCAGTGGTGGATCAGTGGGATTTACTCAATACTGACTGAATAATAAACCGGTATAATCCATTTACTACTGTGTACTTTGCATTATATCTCTGCTACACTTCTTTACTACCAAATTATTACCATATTACTGCCAAACTCCTAAAAAATATTGCACTTATTTAAAAAAATCCACCCTCTTGTTCAGGTTTTTCAGTCCCTAATGCTAATGTTTTTGTTGCCGTTCACCTGCTGATGCTCCAGTAGATGAAGTGTGATGCTGCACAGATGCAGTTGTCAGATGTGTCTGCCTGCTTGATTGATTTTTAGTACATGTTAACGCTTTTGATCCTGTCTTTGAGTAAAACATGCCCCCAAATAATGTTCTGATACCTGTATGGCGCCCTTTCTTGTGCCTCCATTTGCACTGGGGCTTTGACTCCTGTTTGATGTTGACATATTTAAGCAGAAATGGAGCTGTACAAACAAAGTAAATGTTCTGTTACATTCTGCCACCTGTCAAACTCTAGTCAGAGGCATCAATCAAGCCGCTTCTGTCTGACAGATATTCATTCTAAATGAAAGAATGAAACCGTTCATGGTTTGGCCTTGAATGTTGTGACACGTGGTCAGATGTGCCGGGAAATGACAGCTCAGGGGGTAAACCCATGTGTCTACTGGGGCTTTGACTTTGAATATAATGTTCGAAGAAAAAAAACAGACATTCAGACGAATATTATATTATTACTCTTAATATTGAAACCTGTTTCATTAGGCCGATATCTTTTATCGTTGTGAATGTGATTGTAAATGTTTTCAGTTCAGGTCATTTATAACGTGAAGGTCATTATCATATGTGACCCGCCACCACGAAACCAGGCATAAGTTGCGCTGACCCGTTCAGAGCTACAGCCAAATTTAGGCTGGAAGGCAATTTCTTATTTGTGTTTACATTTTATCAAAAAACGGTACCTTAACACCTCTATTTTCAGTTCCTGTGGTCATTACATTGAAATTCAATCAATAAAGGTGTTTATTGAGTCAATTATTTAAGCGGCGACAAAAGTTCAGGGATTGCTGAGCAAAGACAAAGACGACTTCCACCTCTTTTCGCCGAAACATCCAAGTGTTTGGTACGAGGTAAAAGCTTATATTGAATGTTCTGTCCAATGGTGTAAGCCAAATGATTATAATACGTCACACTTCTGTCCTATTATTATAATATATAAAACTTCTGTGACATGTCCATCAGAGTGTCCTTTAACATCTCTGAAAAATTTGTGTCAATCGGATACAAATTATTATGCATTGCTAAGGACTTCCTACCCCAAAACAGTCCAAAACTTTAACGGACAATATCTAAAAATATGCAAATTGCAAAATATGTCCAAATGTGGATATTAAAATGACCATAACTTTGGTTCTACTTATGATAGAAACATAATTTTTTCACCATCTTAAACCTTAGTTTCCACTCTACCAAGCTACACACATAACTCTGTTTGGATTTCCAGACACATATGCCTGGTTTCGTGGTGGTGGGTCACATTTGGTTTATCTGGGTACCTGTAGATGTTAGCGTCCAGCTGGTATGTAACTAAAGGCAGAGAGGTCAGTGTCGCGCATTCATGAACAATGGTTAAAATAGGTTCACGTTCCGGACAATTTCTAAGCGTCATAAGTTAAAGTGAGCATGTTTTACATACCGTGTTCATTTTGTACCTGGTCATTCCGTAAACGTTCCCCTTTTGACTGTCAATGAGGCTAACAGTTTAGAGGCTTTCATCAGTACAGGTAACCGGGAAAATGAAGGAACAGTGTTTCACACACAAGCAACAGCAACAGACAAAAGATGTTTGTGGATTAAATGTTAAAAGTGTCAGACGCTAATAATGCTCATTACACTGCATTTTCATCAGTAATGGTTGTAAACACGCCAGAATATTTGACTGAATACTGACTTAGTTACTATTATTGACAGAGAGGAAATGTGGCATGGGTTTCAAAATGATGTCATGACCTTTGACCTTGAAAGAGTCAGATAATATTTAATAGCTGTAACTTCAAAAAGAGTGGTGATATGTACTTGGCTGATAAGAAACTACATGTAAGCACCAAAATATGCACCTCTGACCTTGAAAGGTCAAACCCACAAAGTAAAGTTTTAAGAGCGAGGTTTCCATTAAGAGCTAAACTGTTTGTGAGGGGGCGGAGTTTGTTGAGCAGCTATTCAGTCATATTACACATGGAGGTTTTCTGTATTTTTCTTTTTCATGAATCTTTCAACATGGTCTTAGATTCAGTTTTGGTTCAGTTCAGTCTTTGGTTAAATTCATTTTTACTGTTAAATTAATTTTTACTTTGTGGAATTGCATGATCTGCAAAGTTAGATTATTTCAAAACATTACATAGTAAAAACAAAAAGTGGGAATAAAACAAATTTTTCCTGCTAATCTTATTTTATTTTAATTTGAATTGTATTTATTTTAATTCAGATATGGTTTTTTTCTGACATTATTTATTTCAGTCTATATAATAATGTCATACTACCTACTGTACCTTCGCCCTAGATTTTAAAGGGTCGACCAGATGCACATTTTTCCTCTACTACTGTGAAGTCAGCAGTAGTTTAGCAGGGATCATTACTTCTGACGTAAATTATTGAAGTCATCCTTTCTCAACTGTCAGTCATGGGTGAAACCGAACTCTCAGCACAAAATGTCAATGTTATTTTACAGTCAACGCTGCACTCGCTTCATTACAGGTTCAGTGTAAAAGACAACATGTGTAGATGAAACAAACTGAAAAATGTTTATCTTTTCTTTTCTTTTTTATGTTCACTTAGGATCAGGACGAGGTACCTTCTATGTGAGCTACCCAAAAGGCAAAAAATACATAAAATAAAAACATGTTTTTAGAAAGAAAACAGTCTTCTGTCAGAGAAATTACTTATAGTTTTTTTTAGTTAGAAAGTAAAGCAACTTCAGGAACATATATGTAACTTTCTTCCAACAATTAATAAGCTCCATTTTAACCAGTTTAACCATTTAACCTTTGCACAATATGCTAACAGAGGACCAAGATGAAAATAGTTTTCCTTTTTACATATGAGGCTGCTTTTACACTTTTAACTGAAATAACTCAAATAAGGTGGTTTTATTTATTTTTTTACTCTATTCCTTCAGTATTTTGTTTGTTTACACAAGTGAAATTTATTTAACCCACTGGTATATTTTAATTGTATGCGAGATGTAGTTGTATTTTTTTTTTTAAATTGCCAAGAATATGTGTGTGTGTGTGTGTGTGTGTGTTTTTTTTTTCTTTGTGGTAACTCATATCTGTCATAAGTAACGGTTTGATGATCTGATAATAGTACATTTATATGCACAGTTCTATAACAGTTATTTACTTTATGTACTTACTTACTTATATTATAGATTACTAACACATTATAATTATTTACTGGTATCTGAAACTGACGTCTGCTAATTGGGTATTTATTTAACAACAACAAAAAATACTTAAAGTTTGGATGTTTGTGAGGTTTGACACTTAACATGAGTCACACCATTTACAAAAAAACATCCATTGAACCTTTATGGATTCCTGTCAATGATGCACAGATCGATGTATAAACGTCCCACCGTCCGACGGTCGGACGGACCCGACCCGCTTCCTGATCTGTATTTTTAAAAAGTAGTCAATAGTCTTTATGTCACATAGTTGCATTTATTTCTGTGTTAAAATATGATGTCATTGCTTGTACGTTATGTTGAAAAACTATGTTTGTTCTGCTTCATCATTTAAAAGTTATCGACGCTAACACAGTATCTAAACCAGGGGTCGATATAACACCCAAAGACACATTTGAACTAAGTTTCAGTGGAAATGAAAACACTGGAAGCCGCTCATCATCTTTAAAAATCTCAGTGAATGTGTCCTAGACCTTCCTTTTTTTATTTTTTTATTTTCTCTCTTGCTCCCTCCACACCATAAGATACTAATGACCACATTGTACATCACCTTCACGGAAATTCAGTTAATGAAGCGTATGTAATTTAAGAGCATTTTTTAGTTATTAGGAGGTCATATAGTTCATATATTATGATTGACATCTTATAAGAAGATGGGTCCACAAGAATGTTACTGTATAGAAAAGTACTGTCTAAAATAACGTAAAGGTTGACGTAAGCATATTTTGACTGTGTATCCAGATGGAGTTTAAGAGGTTGTGGGAAATGACACAAAACGAATGGTGTTGCGAAGTACAAGCCATGTGTTTCAGACATTGTCAAACAAAAGGAAAGAAAAATGGGACATTATGATTGTGGGTCAAAATGGACCAAGATCAGCGCTGCTTTTCCTGTCCTGTCCATTGTCTCTCTTGGACCGATCATATCAGAGCTCATCATTGGCTGGACTTCACTTTTTACTGAGTGTCAATTCATTTTGGGAGCTTTCATTTAATAAACTTTGACATTTCTTACAATTTAATAATAGAATATTGTACTTAATATTTAAATTACAATGATTTAAGAGGTTATTTTCATGTTTATCTCAAAACGACCCGACTGACCACAACCTGAATATCAGTAAAAATATTTTTCAACGACCCGCAACTGCAGGTGACCGCAGGCGCCTGCTCACTTCGGGTCAGCCCGCGCATCACTGATTCCTATGAGTGGGGTACGGTGGTCCCATCAGACACCACTGGCTCTAATTTGTTCCTGTTGGAAGTTTCTCTTTAAATTTAGTTTTTCAGGTCAGACTAGTATTACATGGCTTTTGTAATCCTCAGGGTGTGGGGGCTAAAATAGAAATTAAAGCTCATTTGGAGTGTATGGTTTCATGTCAGTGCAGTGCAAAAACACACACACAACATGGCAGCACGTTGCCACTTTACATTAGAGGCATGTATTACTGGCATACACCACCTTGCATCACTAATCCACATTAGGGAAGTTCAGTTTGTACATTAGACTTAAAATACACTGAATACAAACCAGCAGGAGACGCACACTGTCTGAAAAAGTCATATATGTGCAAATGAGAAGAAATGATTGGAGCTGACATTTTAAGACCATCTTAAGTCATGGTGTATTTGTTGTATTCATTCAATTATTTAGACATTTTCTACATAAGAAAGTGTGTTCTGTTTGTTGGTTGGTTTAAAACACATGTCAGAAATTGTTTGATAAAACTGACGGGATTAAAACCTGGCTGGAAAGCAGCATCATGTCCAGCTGAGACTCATCAACTCTCTATAGGGGACAAAAGTTTGACATTTTACTCAAAAGAAAAAAGAGAAAAGGGACAAAAAGTTATTCATTGTAAAGAATATTCCATTAAAATTAGTGTTGTCAAGAGATTATTTTTTTAAATTACAGATTAATTAATTACGATCTAATTAATGTCTTTTTAAATCTCACCTTAAAATTGCTGAGAATTTTCCTTTATCACAAACATGGCTTTATAAAGACAATTGTTTTAGTAGAATTAACTTTTTACATGTGATGATCGCTTTGAAAAGCCTGACATGAAACCCATATACACTTAAAGTTGCAAGGTCCTCAATTGTCAGATTAAATACGTGGTTATTATTATCTGACTCCCTGATGAAGGCCATTTATGCCGAAACGCGTTGGGGTTTTTATATGTTTTTATATGATTTTATAGGTTTTTGTAACCAAGCCAGTTTAATAAAGGCTTTTTATTCTTCAATTTTAAGAGAGTGCCTTGGAATTTTTCTTTGTTTTTGCTGCTTTTTCCTATCCAATAGAGCACCTCTAATTATTATTACTTATTTTGAGTCCAGGTAGCGCTCCTTAAGCAAACTTTTTTCACATGGTTATTATTATTTTCTTATGACTTTTTTTTTAAATAGCTGCATCAGAAGTTCTAATTTTCCTTTCATATTGACCAACTGACAAGTGTCAGTATTTTAGAATGTTGTAGAACAAAAATATACGTACTGTAGCATAAAGTATGACAAGTAAAAAAGAATCTTTCCGTTTTTATGCTGTTGAAGCCAAAGAGAGTTTTGAAATGAAGCCAAAACAGAAGAATATTAATGAAAAATAAATAAATAAAAAATAAACTACCAACAGCCACTGGGAATGGTTACAAAAAGCTGTAATAGTTACATTAAAAACACTCATTTGTTTGATTTAGACCTTCAAAGGTTTAATATGATGATTCATCTTTAACTTATTGATGTGTTAGTAAGAGCTCAGAATAGGTTTAATAAAAAAAAATATAAAGACAAAATAGGAAATAAAATGGTTCCTCGAGCAAGAAAAAATAGAAATAGGTAAAATAAAATGAAGCAAGTACAGAGTAAGAGGATCAAGGTGCAAAGAGAAAATGAGTTAGTACTATATTTTGTGGACTATAAGGTGCACTTAAAATACTACAATAATCTCCAAAAACCACAGTGTGTTTTATAATCCAGAGCGTCTTGTATATGGATTAATTCTGGTTGTGCTTCGTGACTTGGAATTATTTTGTGTCCCATAGTTTTGACTTTTTATCATGATTTTGACTTTTTATCGTGATTTTGACTTTTTATCTCAAAGGTTTTTAACTTTTTATCTTATAGTTTTGACTTTTTATCTCATAATTTTGACTTCACTTTTAAGCACTATAAGGTGCTTATAGCCCAGTGTGCCTTATAGTGTGAAAAATACTGTAAATTGAACAGATTATCTTCATTTAGTTTAGTCCAGAGGAAGGACAATATATATCCTTGTCAATGATTAGTGATAATTCCACTGATCACTTTCACAAATGATTGTATCTACAATGCAGGATTCAAAATGGAAAAATTAATCATCTTCACATGTTTGTAGCTGTAATTATTCTTGCATATTTTTTTAAAAAAAGCTTTGAATATTCACTTTGCATTGAGATGGAATAAAAGTACTTCTGTCAGATAGATTAAATGTTAGATTAAATGTTAGATTAAATGTTAGATTGAATGTTAGATTAAATGTTAGATTAAATGTTAGATTAAATGTTAGATTAAATGTTAGATTAAATGCTAGATTAAATGCTAGATTAAATGCTAGATGGTGGGAAATATTCTTACTCTATCATTAAATATTTCCTTGCTCCCTAAAGCTGTGAATTTAGCCACGTGTCACAAATCTGAGACTTTTTTCTCCACTGATTTTCGCTTTCAAATTTGAAAAACCTAAAAGCTCTGCTGTGAAAAGCCAATTTCCTTCAGCTCGGGGCGACGTCCAAATTTGAGGAAAGGCTAATGCATCGTATGTGGATTATTATAATTCACTGTATACTGCCTGTCAAAGTAATCCAGTTTTACAAGCTAAAAAATCCCACCAAATGCTCACAGTTATGTACCTGCAGAGATGAACTGAAGGTTTTTGTCGTTTACACAGTTTTCTTTTGTTGCTGCTCTGCTACCGGTTCACTCAGGACATCTGACCAAATGTCACTTTAGGCTGTCTGTGCTGTTTGTTCCTGCCAAGGTTGCAGAAATAGGAACCAGCATTCATTCACACTTCTAAATCGGAAATATCTTCTGGCTGTTGTCGAGCTTTGCTTTACACCTGGACATCCTACGTATAAAACAGACTGTTTATTTGCAAGCGAGAGAGGCTGCTTTTCCTTCCCTCTCTCTCTCTCTCTCTCTGTTTCTCTCTGTCTCTCTCTCTCTCTCTCTCTTTCTCTTCTCTCTCTCTCTCTCTCTCTCTCTCTCTCTCTCTCTCTCTCTCTCTCTCTCTCTCTCTCTCTCTCTCTCTCTCTCTCTCTCTCTCTCTCTTACTGTTAGGTTTTTAATTAAAGTTTTCTTCAGGCAGCAGTGAGAACCAAGACATGACGTTTAAGGTTCAAACTGACTGTAGGTTTTTGAGACAAACATGTTAGTAGATGAGTTTTTCAAGTGCACTCGGGTATTCATTCTCTTTGATGCAGCTGGATGTAGGCTGTCGTCTGCCTGTGACCTGATAGGACTGTGGTGAAGTGTGAAGAGCTTGGCAATGAATTTGTAATATTGAGCACTGTATGGAGTACAAAAAAAAAAAAAAAATGATTTTAACCCGTGCGTCATTTTGGTTTTCAAAATAAGACAACGAAACAACAAGTCGTTTCTTCATTATTTGTTTCCAAACTCAAAATAAAAAAAAAAACAGATTGCAGTTTTCTTTTTTGTGTTTAAATGAATGATGGAAAAACATTCATCTTTTTTTTTTTTCATTTTATCCAATTTTAACCTGAAGCAAAGTCCTGAAGTAAGTTGAAAAACCGGAAATCACAGTGACCGACATTATATAATAATAAATTGATAAGGGTATTTACTCCACTTTGTCTCCAGCTGGTAACTTATCAGTAGCTGTGTTTCCATTACAGTACAATATCGATATTCCTCAAATTTCGAAAAAGTATATTTGCGCTTTGAACGTGTTTCCATTGACGGTTGTTCTAAGCAGAAGATTGACCATCACCCTGATAGCATTAGCATGAATGAATCGGCTAATTCTCTCATCAGTAAAAGTCACTGGCGAACTCTTTAAAGACACTAACATATAAAACAAACCACCTGTCTCACATTATAAGGGTCTGTACATGTGGTCCCTACATTGTTAGACCGAAATATTAAGTGTAAATATGCTTTAGATGTGTTTAAATGACAACCACGAATTAGCATTTAATAGCATTAGCATGAATGAAGCCATTAATTCTCTCGGCGAAATATTAAGTGTAAATATACTCGGCACTTAACAACAACAAATTATAAGCAGCCAACGGTTGTCATGGTTACAGTGACTGCGGCTGTCATTTTCACTCTGAGAGAAGTGATCATGTGACTATGTAGTCACATCCTGTGACATATATTGGAGAAAAAGTGTTTCCATTGCACTTTTGCGATATATTAGAATATAGAAATGTCTGAAAAATCAGCTCATGAAAGCGTGAAAACTTTTTATCAATATTTGATTGTTTTTTTAGAAATTCAGGTGTTTCCATTACCAGGTTTTTTTAGCGATATTTTCATTTTGCGAATTTCCAAGGGTAATGGAAAGACAGCTATTGACCTAGTGATAATCAAATAGTAACATTCGACATTGTTATAGGAGAAAATACAACAGGCCATTTACATTCAAATAGCCACAGCATCTGAAGGGGTTAATTAATTAATAATAATTTTATTGCTGTAGTTTTGAAGGCATATTTCATCCCACAAATGGAGTCCACTACTACTTCTCAACAATGCCAACTTGACAGACAGTTTCAAAGTTGAAGTTATTTGACCCCATATTCCTTGGAAAAGGTGACATTGTCAGTAAAAGAGACCATTAGGCCAGCTGTACTCAAGTCTGATAACCCATTTAGAGTGTAATAGCCAAAAGTCATAAAATCAGTTTTCCTTGAGGCTGTCATATTTTTTCAGTGTGACAAAAATGACACCCCTTCTCGCCTATAACTGGAACCATAAAAAGAATGATACCTTTTAATACAGAGGCAGAGCCGACCATTGAGTGATCATTTCTCCAGACTTTACTTGAAAGATGATATCAGTATTCTACTTTGGTCATATTGGAAGTGTCCAAACCAATGAAGAGAAAAGACGAGTTTCTCTGATACTAATATGTGTTGATAGGCATTTCTGAAACACTACAGTGACTAGAGGTGCAACTATAAATGAGTGAGTGGGTTGAAATAGACCGAAACTTATGTGGTGTCCAAAGGTTTTACAGTTCTTCTCAGTTAATAGTCATACAATACTCCAAATAAATGTAATGGCATTCATTTCTAGCCAAAATAAGACATGACATGGATAGTAATTAAGCTAATGGAAATATAAAAAAATAAAAAAAGTCCCTGGTCAGTTTTCAATAAGAAAAAAAAATTGTCATTGGGTAAAATATATTTGACTAATGTAGTGAAAACAGCAAAACCTAAAACAGGAATTAAACTTTTATTCAAAACATCTTAAGAATCTGTAGGGGTGTGAAGCTTTCCCTCACAAAATGATCTAATACTTTCACTCCGGCAGGGAATAAAGTATTTTACAGTGAGGCAAAGAAAAAAAAGATCCAATTCTAATCTCAATTCAATTCATGGATGATTCATAAAAAAGGTAAAAATGATTCGGTACGATTCTAAGGTAATTATTAATTCCATATTATCATATGGAAGTATAGCCATCTTGTTACTGCACCCCCCAAAGGAGAGAGGGGCTGTAGTGTTTGGTTTGTTTGTTTGTCTGTTTGTTTGTTTATTTGTTTGTAAGCAGCTTTACCCAAAAACTACTGGATACATTTCTATGACATTTTCAGGAAACATGAGAGGTGGTCCAGAATAGATCCCATTAAATGTTGGTAAATGTAGGTCAAAGGTCAATGTCACAGTCACCAAAAATGTGTTTTCACATTGATAAGCGATTTGACAAATCGGGTTAAATATGTGCAAGGGGGGCGGGGTTTGTTGTGCCTAGTTTTTAGCTTATCTGGATGAAGTCCGCGATGAGCTACTGCCATCGCACTTTGACCGTCCATCATTGGCGTCGTCCACAATTCACTAAAATCGCTTGTCCTCCCTCAATTCTCAATGGATTCTAATTGATTAATTCGATAGATCTAAGGACTGGACACAAAACGTAACACTTTATTTGTCAAAATTTGCTTTTGTAAAATAATGTGTTTACAACTTGTTTATTTTTCCAGTCTGTCACTAAAATCACTTCTCCTCCCTCAGTTCTCAATGGATTTCATTTTCGATTGATTCACTGAGTTCAGTTTCAATCCAGATCAAAGAAAATAATTGATTCAATATTAGTTTGAACCAACAACCTCCTGCATAGCTTTTAATATCTTTAACGACTTTAATATGTCATTACCCAGTTTCCCCAGAAGAGCTTTGGGGGCTTCCTATACCATTCACACTGTTTTTGGCATTTGTTGATAAACACACAAACACACACACACACACACACACACACACACACACACACACACTCCACAGGGGAGAAGGGCATTGTGTTTGGGTCGCTTTGTCTGTCTGTCTGTCTGTCTGTCTGTCTGTCAAAGGTCACAGTCACCAATGATAAGCGATGGAGCAAATCAGGTAAAATGTATGCAAAAGGGGCGGGGCTTGTTGTGGCGGGCACCACTTGGTTCACATTGTTTTCATTGTTTTCAATGTTACTAAGTTCAAAAGTCAAAATGCGGCTCTGGCATTTTGTGAACGGTTGATTAACTATCAGATCATTTAAGGTCAATTAAGTTCACGGTCTTTGTCAGGTCAGTCTGCTGATTTATGAGAAAAGCAACTCATGCAAAGATGTTTCTGATCCTCTTTTTATTGGCAGAGCTGGCGTTGGGCCCATGACCCCAGCTTTGATTACAACCCATTCCTTCCAAAAAACCATTTGAGAAAGAACTAACACAGTTGATTAATTGCTTTCATCTTCCTGATGACTGTGAAGCTCCAAGAGAAGCAGACCACAGAGACATCTGCTTCCACCCAGCCAAATAAAACGCTTAGCGGGGGGTCTTTAATGAATTCTACTATGATTACTTCATTAACGGTGGATGTTGAACTTGTCAAACTTGATCAAAATGATGTTGACTCTTCAGCAGACAGGAATGCTCAGATACAACTTCTTTTCAGTTTCAATGTCGATATTAATACGAGGGTTCGATAACCATTCAATATCATTGCTGATTTAAAAAGCTACAAGCCTTACGTAGTGTGATAAGGCTGATATTCCTCTGCTGTGGCACATTTATTTGAGTTTAGATTCAATTCATGTTGGTTTAAGTTGATATGAAAAGGATACATTATTTATTTTCAAATATTTTAGTTGATTTTTACACCATTATTCCCAATCTGCACTCGTCAAAATATGTTTTGTTATTTCATGTGGATTTAAAAGGCTTTAAAGGCTTCTACGTATATATTAAATGTACAAACACCACTTTTCAGAAAAGTAGAGATTTTTAACACAATATTTGTAATTTTCATATTTTGTTGAATAATTACTATATTTTGACATAAATATAGTTTTTGATCTTGCCAGGCATACTCTAGCAATGTGGTAATTGTTAAATCATTCTTGGTAAATCTGTTTATCATTGATTCATTCAGTCGTTTTTTAAAATAAAACAAAAAATAAGGCGATGAAACAACAATTTTCTTCATTATTTGTTTCCAAAACCAAAATGAAAAAATGGGAAACAATGCGGCTTTTCCTTCTTTTTAAAAATGAATAATGGAAAAAACTGATAATGGCCGTTTTCCGTTTTATCCAATTTTGACCTGAAGTCAATTGTGAAAACCACAAATGACCTTTGACCCGCAGTGACAAAGATGTAAACCTACTTCCTATTTGGTGAAACTCAGAGGGTCACCCTAAGACCTGAAGATATGACCACAGAGAAAATGAGTGTCATATCATATCATCCAGTGGACGTGTTTCTTTTGGTTGTTAAGATTAATTTCCGGTTTAATCAATTTGCTTCAGGTCTAAATTGGATAAAATGGGAAACGGCCTTTCATCAGGTTTTTCTATTTTTCATTTAAACACAAAAAAGAAAACTGAAAAAAAAATCATTGTTATCGTTTTTTTTCATTTTACTTTTGGAAACAAATAATGAAGAAAAAAGTTGTTTTTCCATTGTCTTATTTTGGTTTTATTTTGAAAAACAAATGAACGAATGATACACAGGTTTTGGTACAACCACTTTTCACCCATTGGCCTCCTTAGGAATCATCCTCCAGTACATTTAGAAATTATATTTCAATAATTTAACTTGATAACCAGTCCTACTGTATTTTATTGCATGTTCTATTTCACCACTGCTGACATCAAAGTGTGTGGGAATAAGCAAACACACCAAGTCACTGTGGACATTTCTATTCATGGTCTTAAATCACCTGAAAGTAAAATAATTTCAGTTATGCCTACAGATGCAACAGGTGCTTATCTTCAACCTCAGCCTTAGCGGACGTGTCTGCGCTAACATTAGCTGCTGAGGCTAAATGACGGATAATGGATCAGGACACAGAATTTGTTGCCTTGTGGGAATGTCACCGTCAACACTACGTCAAATTTTTTAATCTCGCCCAATGTTGGTTGGGAGAGATTATTGTAATCAGTGTGTGTCCACCTGTCTGTCTGTCTGTCTGTCTGTGTGTGTGTGTGTGTGTGTGTGTGTGTGTGTGTGTGTGTGTGTGTGTGTGTGTGTGTGTGTGTCCGCAGAGACATATCATGTTATAACTCAACACACACTTGAGATATCACCATGAAATTACACTATTACTTTGATGCAGTTTTTCTGGAAATACCTTTCACAATGTTTTTATTTATTTATTTATTTTTACTTTCCTGGTGTTTTTTCTTTTTATGATTCTGTCACTAATCCCTTTTGATGTATTATTCCACTATTCTATAATCACAAGTTTACTTTTAAATTCAGAATTAGTGTTTTTGCAGCCATCTATTCTACCTGAAAGACTGATCAAATCAAAGTTATTTTAATCCTCAGCTCTTTGTTCTCTCTGTTCTGTTTTTTTTTGTTTTTTTTCTTCCTGTGTTTCTGTTTTGACGCCTTAGAGATTGGTGATGTCTTAAGAAAGCTGTTTGCAGACTGACACTTCAGGTAACGTGTTAGCTGTCATCATTATTTATTCATCCATATAGTTGTCGTCATGTTTATCATATAATTACATGGATGGTAGATGTTTCTGTTACGAACAGCTGCAGTAGTACAGGCAGTATTTAGAATAGTAGTATTGACAGTTTGGGACATTTGTACTAGTTACCTCTGCCAAGGAGGGGTTACATTACATTACATACAGATTTTGATGAAACTTTCAGGAATGGGTCAAAGAAGAACCCATTAGATTTTGAGCAATAAAAGTCAAAGGTCACAGTAAAGGTCAACAGCTAAAACACATCAGTGGTAATATCTCAGGATTCAGACAAGATAGAATCTGGTGTTTTTTTTTCATTCACATCATCTCACCTTCAGACATCAGATGGGTCAACACCTATAGCTCCATCACGTCATGTTTTTTTTAACGTCATATGACACCTTGATGGATGTCGGCTGTCTCTGACTGTATTGTTATTGGTTGTTATACTAGCTACAGCAGTTCTATTAACTAAAAATTCTGTTTTCTTTCACAATTTTGTACACTATGAGACAGTTTTTTTTCTTAATACCACCCCATAAAGGCACAGAAAAGCCCTGAGAAGTATTTTATAAACCAGAAAAAGCATCATAACAGCATATATATATATATATATATATATATATATATATATACCCAAATAAATGTAACTAATGCATGAATAAATATATATTTATTAACACATCACTTACATCTTTTATTATTTATTAGTATTTATTAGTATTTATTTTAGTAATCTATTGTTTTCATATTATACTGACTGAAATGAGATGCTCAAATATTCTACATTCTTGTATCTCTCTACCTACCTACCTACAGTACCTACCTAGTATTATGATACAACTTTTTGAGACAGATTTATTGATTTATTTCTTCTCCAGACTTAGGGTCTACTCCAGGTTTGTTTCTCCCTGATAAAGAAAGCTTTTCTCTTCCACTGTCACTAATTGTTAGCTCTTCAGTCGGTGTCTGTGAATGGGCTTAACAGTCTGGTTTAGACCAACTCTAAATGTAAAGTGTCATGAGATAACTTTCACTATCAAGTGACACTATATAAATAAAATGTGATTGGTTGATTGATTGATTGCAGTGTCTCATAGTCCAACGTCCTTTCCATTTTTCCGTCACACTCAACCTCGTTGGTATTCGTCATCCATCGTACCATCTGTTTGCCACGTCTTCCACTCCACTCCGAGAGCTGCCTCCGTCACTCTGATTACTCTTTATCACAGCGCCAGCCTCAGTGGCAGCTGTGGTTATTGCATTAGCCATCAAAGCCGCCCTGTCATCTTTGTGTCCCCGGCCTCTTGGTAGCCCGTGGTTGGTATTGTGCCGCCGCCGTCCATCTTATTGCTCACTAACCCTTCTGCCCC
Source organism: Siphamia tubifer (assembly GCA_020466265.1). Lineage (NCBI taxonomy): Eukaryota > Metazoa > Chordata > Actinopteri > Kurtiformes > Apogonidae > Siphamia > Siphamia tubifer. The sequence continues at coordinate 4,884,893 of CM035796.1, forward strand.
CTTCTGTGACTGAGGCTATTAGTTCACACACACAATCACATGACTTTCATAAGGAGGATCAACTTTGGCGTAAGCTGCTGCCCTGAAGGTTTAGTTGTGTTTACAGAGGTTGAATTGGGTCACACTGTGATGCTTTAAAGGTGACAAATATATCGAGATGTGGGTACTGGCAGCATGCTCAAGAACCTTTGTGTTCCAGCTGCACGATATTAGAAAAACACTGACATTGCAATTTGTATTTTTATTTTAAATCCTGCTGATATATATGAAAACATGCTCAGGAGTAAATAACATCTGTGTGACACGAACGGTCAAACAGATTAGTTGTATTAACCCTTTCAGACCCTGCATCCATTACAAGGACGTCACATGACAGTTGCTATTTTCTTTAATTTTGCAACATTTAACCCACTTGAACCCTGAAGTCCATTTCATTGGACATTTACCAACCAATCAAACAGCAGTATAGCTTTGCTTGTTCCCAAATGCACCACTGAACAGAAGCATGTCAGGCCTTCACTCCACACGTCAAAGTGAGGATTGTTTTCAACAGTTTTATTCACATTTATAGATATTTGTGCCAAGGTTTCATAGTTTTGATATAATAGTGATAGGTGGAACATATGAATTAATGTGTAATATCAAATGTATTAGTGCATGTTTTTACACAGGACTTTTTCAAACATTGTTCATTCCAATGGACAGTAGGTGTGAAAGGATGTTGTTGAACTGAATGATCCAGTATTGATGAATGACCTTATTATTATCAACACAGTACTTCAGTTGATAATCAGCTGAAAATATTCAATATGCAGAATATACAGCCCTTGAATTGATTGGAGATGGAAATATCTCTGATATTGACATTTTCGGAAGTGATGAGGAAGAATAAGGATTCTAATAGATTTACAAGAGTTGGAAACAACTAAGTGTAAATGTCCAGGATGTTCAGGAAAAATGCATATGTACTGTGACAAGGGCAAGGTGGACTTATGTTTTATGTCACAGAGAAATTGTTTCAAAGATGCCCACAGAAAATAAGGATAAAGTGACCAAATTTAGACACTTCATGCTTTCTTTTTTTTTTGGGAAGGGGGCTGGAGTCTGAGATATCACCACTTATGTGTTTTAGCTGGTGACCTTCACTTTGACCTTTGACCTTTATAGCTCAAAATGTAATTTTTCTTCCTTGACGCATTATCAATCATCTCTGAAAGTTTCATCAAAATCCACCCATAATGTTTTGAGTTATCTTGCTGACAAACAAACAAACAAACAAACGCGAGGTAAAACATAATGTCCTTCGTGGAGGAAAAAATGCATTTTCAGGTAAAGATGTTGAATGACTATTTGGTTTTATGTGGAACAATTCAGTTGATGATGCCTCAAACCTCAGGTAACGTCAACAGTAAAAGGCCGTCACCTCAACATATTTCACTCCATTTTTGAAAGTGAGGTGAAAATGTTTTAAAAGAGGTGAAAATCACACAGTGTGAAGACATGCTGACATGTCTACAGCTTCTCTGGAAAACCTGTGGATAGAAAAAGTTAGGATGACTTACACAGGTGTGTTCTTTCACAGCCTTCTTCAAACTGTAATTTTTTCCTCTATATGCAAATGTCTCTTTTTAGCTGAAAAGCATTGTAGTATGGTTGTTCACTCCGCTTGAATAGAAGTGTAAAAAAAAAATATATTGGTAAAAAAGTAAATGGAATATGTATGAAATTCAAAAATCTCATTATGGCCAAAGCTCCCAGAGAATCAGGAATGTCCTTGGTCACCCTCAGAAATTTCTCAAAATCACAGTTTTTATGTGAGAATTTAACACATTGTAAATTCTTAGTATGACGGAACATATCACAATTTTTATCATTTATGTCACATCCTTAATGATTGACAATAGAATCACAGTTATAATAACATAAATAAAGAGCACTAGGCACAAAACTGCACCGCCAAAGTAAATACCAAACTGAATACTTACACTATCTGAACGACTCTGAATTGATAAAGACTCTATCATTAGCCTAGCCGTGCTATCCCTATTCATTACATGTATGGGTCTGGGTCTTCATAGTCAGGGGAGGCGGGGCTAAAAGGTTGTCTTTCAAATCCTCTGTATGCAATAGAACGGTACTACACCCAATCAGCGTAATCTTTAGGATGACGTAGTTTGACGCCAGAACGTTCACAGAGGAGTCTGGAGAAAGTTAGGGATGACTAAACAAAATGGTGGATTATGGAGCTTAATGATTGTTGTCGCTTCTGTAAAAAGAATTTAAAGATTGCTGACGTTTTATCACATTCTTCCACCCAGTCACCAGCCATCTATCATCGTTCTTCTTCTATGGTTTTTTACGGTTGTTTGTCTCCCAAATCGTCACTCCTCTGTCGTCACTGAGTTACACCCGCCCTCTGACTCTATAGTTCACTGTGATTCGTCGGCCAGTTTCAGGGGAATCTAGCCAAAAGTTACATTGAGGATAACTAGACAGTTCCCGGTAGAAAATTTGATTTTCTGCTGCTCGGTGTGTAGAGTGTGGCTAGGCTAGTTATTTTTGGTTTCAATACAGGATCAAAGAACCTTTCGAAGTATTCCAAATGTCTTTCTTTTGAAGTTTTGCCAGTTCAACACAGCCTTAGTACATGTGTCGACCTTGTACCATGAGAACCATAAGCTGCATACGCATTCATATCATATAAAACAAACCTCTTTAATTTAGACATAAGCTGTTACAGCCCAATAGTCAGCGCTCCTTCACAGTGGCGTGTTTTCCAAATGTACACAGCTTAACTTGACTGTAAGACTTAGAAGCCATTTGTGTCTTTAAATATTAGATCAAAAGTTGCTATCCAACTCAGATGGGTGAATAGGGACTAGATTGGGGCCGAGCCACCAGGTGTGACACGTCCGCACTCGCACAAACATCCACCTTCCACCCTACAGGCCTCCCCTGACAGCCCTTTATTTGTCACCAATGCGCTTATTAACGAGCATTCCAACTCCTCCCATCTTTCTTTTTTGCCCCCCCCCCCCACAACACCTTTCTCCTGGTTTGCTCTCCTCAGCAGTCACGTGGGTCTCACCTCATTAAGTTGATTTCTTCCCAACAGATTCATTATAGTGAATGTATTTGCTGTATGAAATGGATGCCCTGTCCCAGATAGAGATGTCCCCTGGTCCAGAACTGGTCCCCTGCCTCATAAACATCAGTCTCCCCTATGAAAATAGAAATCTCTTTCTCTTTAGCCACTGACGTCCCCCGCTGGTGTGATAGTGGGACATTGTCAAGGATACTGCACCAAAGGAATGGAGCTTCCTTTACCAGCTAAAGATCGGGCAACAGCCGTTTCAATGAGGCTACACCTGGTGGGCTTTCACTGAAGTAAACAATAATACTGTTCATGTAGACCGTGACCAGGGTTTAAAAGCAGTGGGTAGGTTCACAAAAGAAAACAAAAACACGATACATTTTTATTAAGGTCTATGTTGCAAATTCTGAAAATCTAATAATTCTGCTGCATGTGATTGACGGGGTTTAAAAGCACTGGAAAAGTTCGGAAAAGAAAAACACAGGCTGCTTTTTTATTCTTCTTAAGGTCTATGTTGCAAATTGTAAAAATATAATACCAGAAAAAAACATTTTCTACTGAAATACTACGACTACTACTATCTTAAATACAATGAACCTGCTACATGTGCACCAATCTGGGTTACCGCGTAAATACTGAGAACTATTTTCTCCACATTCAACCATTTCACAGTAATTTCCTAGGAATTATTACAATAGTAGCCTCTGCATATTGTATTTATCAGTGAAAATAAGGTATATTCCTGCCATTACTTTGCATGTCGATCGGGGGTGTTATACTCATTTTTGTTCAGGGGCCACGTTTGATCGGAAGTGGGCCGGACTAGTAAAATAAAAACATAAAAATGCATAAATAATAATTAAACCCACAGTGTTGTTTATGTTTTAGAGGAAAAAAGTTAATTTACATTATGAAAATGTTTAACATCCTTTCAGACGATGTGAACAAAATGAAATAAATGTGTAATTTTAACATTATTAGGCTTTAGTTTATTATTTATATGTGTATATCATTGCTTACAAGTACACAAAACCTTTAGTAATAGGTGGAATATAATATTACAGTTGTACTTATCTTAAGACATTTCAGATTGTTCATATTTGTTCTAGTTATACAATACAGATTTGTTTTTCTTTGTTTTATTAGAATAACATCAAAACAAAGATGAAACGTTTGACTTGTTAGTGTTTATAGGTGATTATGAGAGTGAATTAGTCTGAATTTAGAACCTCAGCTAAAACGATTAATATATTAGTGTCATTTTTACATTCCACTAATTCATCCAAAGGACCATAGTGGACCCTTTGGTGGGCCAGATTTGGCCCCCAGGCCACATGTTTGACACCTGTGATGTAGATGTTCATAAAACTCAAATTCAAAATGTATTATCACAAAAGAGAGAGGAAAGTAAAAATAACTTTTTTTCCTAACTCAACATCAAAATGAGTTTGAGAAACTGTCATTTCTCAAACTCTGTGGTAGATGACAGCGTTTCCAAATGTAACATGAAAAGATGAGAAAACAATACCTTTACGGAAACTTTTGACGGGGTTTAAAAGCACTGGAAAAGTTCAGAAAAGAAAAACACAGTCTGCATTTTTATTCTTCTAAAGGTCTATGTTCCAATTTCTAAAAATATAATACCAGAAAATAACTTTTTCACAGTAATTTGCCAGTATTTATTTTATTATAATAGTAGCCTCTGCATATTGTATTTTTGTATTTATCAGTAAAAATTAGGCATTTTCCTGTTGTTAATTTACTGATCATTAGATGTTCATGAAACTCTAAAATAAACTCAAAATGTATTTTATCACAAAAGAGAGAAGAAAGTCAAAAGTTTACATTTTCTTAAGGTATGTTACTATTTCTAAAAATATAATACCAGAAAACCCACACACTCTTGTTTCCATGTCTCATTAGGACCAAGTTTGTAATCAAGTCGCCATTGCGTAGTGAGTGTAAAGACACTTTTTTTTTTTTTTTTTAAGTAAACACATCTTCAAACCTTGGGAAAATACTTGTTTCACTTTACACCTGTTTCCCCTCATGCTTTATGGGGACTTCGTGAAAAAAGTTTGTCATTCAAGTCAGAGAAAAGAATAACAATAGATTCCCAGGACCTGCATTTGCCATGTAAATAAATAAATATTAATTATGATAAAATATACTAAAATCTATGACTATTACAATAATTTAAAAGAAATAAAATATGTACAAATTAATTTAAAAATGTTTACTACGACCCAGAAGAAAGAGAGAGCCTCACAGCTGTCTGAAAGAAACTGTCCCTATTTTATTTATATTTAACCCTCGTGGGGACCTGAATTTTGGTCCCCATAGTGTCAGAGGTCCCCATGGTGTGACTGTATAAACACATCAATGTCCCCATAAAGACAGGAATACACACACACTTACAGAAATAAGACACACACTAACTCCGTCATGGCAAAAACAAAATAATCTCTTCTGAAAGAGAATGTTTATTCATGCCTAACAGATTTTGACATGCTTGTCACAACACTGGCACTGCCTATCACTTTGGCTTTTCAGTGGTGACTCTGACTCTATGGAACCACAATGGATCCTCTGGATCCGCTACATGCCTTTAGCTTTTGATGCGTGTTGCCCAGCTCTGGTGCTCTGCATATGCCTCTATCCATAATTGAAATGCATGATATAAGTGGATAAATTGAAATAGCACAGGCATTTGTAATTCAGTCTTTTGTGCTTCCTTATCTGTCTCTCTAACACACACACTCACACACTCTTTTACTCCGTACTGAGTAATTAATAGAGCTCTAATGTTTACTTTGTTTTAGTGGAAGCCATTTTGGGACTCTGTCTGGTCTTTTGTCAAGTTAACAGGTAGTTCAGCCTGTTTCCAGAGCTCTTCGTCTGCACAGTCTATGTTCAGTAGCATTTAAAAACACCGTACTTTAAAAGCTATTTAGAGAATGCCTAATCACGCCACTGTTTTGTGCTAATCTCAAGTTTCCATGACAACCCGTTCTTGAATTAGAACCAATAATGTGATTTTGACCTTTATGCTGATTGCAACTTTGACCTTTGACCTTTTCCAATATTGATAATTTTGTTATATGTATATATGCATCAGTGCATCAATGATACGTCTGTGCTCGACACACAAATAAGTTACTTTTGCAACATGTCACCTTTGACCTCCAGAGATCTGAAAAACTATTGGTCATAGGTGATAACACTAATTAAGAGAATTGTAGAAATCTTCATTCCGCATCGTTTGGTACCAATCTGAAATTTCTGTGACCCGTTCTTGAGTTATAACCGATAATGTGATTTTGACCTTTTAGTTAATTGTGACCTTAACCTTTGACCTTTGCTCAAATGGATAATTGCATCTGATGTGCATTAGCTATATGTATATGCCCATGTAATTTCATGGTGATATAATAATAATAATGGATTGGATTTATATATCACTTTTTCGGCCAATCAAAGCACTTTACATTAGTGGCCCGTTATTCATTCACTCTCACATGCTCCCTCTGGTGGTGGTAAACTACATTTGTAGCCACAGCTGCCCTGGGGCAGACTGACAGAAACGTGGCAGCCATTTTGCACCTACGGCCCCTCTGACCACATTCATACACCAGTGTGAGTGACACTGGAGGCAGGAGGGCGACGTGTCTTTGCCCAAGGACACAATGGAAAAGGTCAGAGCGGGATTTGAACTACCAACCCTTCAGTTACTGAATGATCTGCTCGACAAACTGAGCTGAGCCATGGCCGCCCCTCAATTCTATGCTATAACTCAACAAATACTTGATATCTGAAGTATTTGTTGAGTTATAGCATGACACACACACACACACACACACACACACACACACACACACACACACACACACACACACACACACACACACACACACAGAGTGATTGAAATAATATCATCCAACCAATGAGATTAACGACGACAAAAGCAGGAAGTGACAAATACATTTATCTAGCCCGTCCCCTTCATTTCCAAACTTTCCTCACTTTAACGGTTGCATAAAAGGGTAAATACAAATGCCAAGCGGGTGCTTCCAAACCCACTTTAAAAGTTTTCTCATCAAATATGTGTGAGAGATTGTTAACACTGTCACTGTAACAGCATTTCAGACAGCAATCAAGTAAAGTGTTTACGGCTGTACGCTGTATTTTATATAAAGACATAAATGCTTCTCTCACTTCCTCCCCATGTAGATCTGTTTCCTCCCCTCTTATAACCCCCCCCCCCCACACACACACACACACACACACACATATCACTTCCCACTCGTCTATCTTCCACCCTCATTTTTCTGTCACCGTGCCCCCAATATGGTGCAGATGGGGGATTTGAGTGACTCTGTCAAGCTTCCCTCTACATTCCCTGGTCTGTGTTAAATTGGTTCAGAGCTTAACCAGAGTGTGAGCCTTCAGGAGTAAAAAAAATAAATAATAATAAAATAAATAAAAATACCAGCACCACCTCAAGGCAAAGTGACCCTGGAAAGAAAAACAAGACTTACTGTACGTACTTCACAAACACTCTATCTCCCCCTGACACACACACACACACACACACACACACACACACACACACAGGATATGAGTCGAAATGCAAAATCGCTTCTGTTTCGTCTTCATTTAGAGCCTCTGCTTCATTTGATATGGCTTCTTTTTAATTATTATTTTTGCCACAGAAATGGGAAATGTTAATATTTGTGCCACTAGCTGTGAATTTTAAGTTTTTTGTTTTTTTTATTCCCCCTCTTGTGTTATATTTCATTTATTAATGATCTGCTGGTGATTCTATGGGATCTATAGTACAGGTCAAATAAGCCGAGGCTTCTGTCTATTCCTTTTTCAGTTACAGAATGAGTTAAAAAAAAAAAAGAAAATGGCAGTAATAATAATTATTGTTATTGTTATTAGATATGTGTGTATGTATATATATTTAAAGATAGATAGAAAGATGCATATGTGTATATTTATGCATGTGTGTGTATGTATGTGTATACGTGTGTATATAAACATTTTTTTTGTTTTTATAAAGATGTATAGTGTATGTGCTGTGTATATATATATATATATAATATATATGTGTGTGTGTGTGTGTGTGTGCACTTTGTGTCAGCCCGTGCATTACTGATCCTTTCACACTGAAACATACATTCTGTGTCTGTTAGATCACTTGCGTCGCCACCACACAGCTGTTATTTACTACCGAATATTTGTTTCATATCGCAGTATACTATATATCACATGGTTAAAATAAATTGCAATGTAATATCGTTCCAGCTGTAAAGTTACCACAGCTTTTATAGTAAAGAAGCTCAGGTACAATAAAAGTAACGTTGTCATATTATCAGTATTTCAGTCTGAGACAGCCTTCACTTATGCACTCTGTAATCATTGGAAAATTTGATTGTAATAACAGCAAATCACAGCCTGCACTTTGAAAGCTCCACATTAGTCATGTGCTTCAGTTCCTTTTGCACGGGCATTGGTTCTCACACAGGAGTGGAGTTGAATTATACTCAGTGACTCACATAAAGTTTCCATAAACCGGGTGCATTTTCTGGTAGTTTGGCGCCTCCTTATACAGACACTTCTCTCTGCTTTCCTCCATCTATCTGCTTCTTTCCTTTTCCTGATGATCTGGTTTGGAAGAGATAGTGAAAGCGTCCCTCCACTGTCCTGTGTAATTTGTCTGTCAGATTATACATTTCCACTCTGCCAACTCAACAGTTTGACCGGGGGGCAAAGAACAAGCCCAGATTGACAACGAGCATCACTCAGTCTACTGTAGAAAGTGATTTCCCAGCTCTGTCACTGACTCAACCATCTACGCTGGCTTTTTCACATGGAGGCTTCTCTGTTACCAAAAGCACTTACACTTTAAATACCACTTTTCACCACGGTAGTCAAACATCCTACATTTACATACAAGAACTGAAAAAATATGGCAGATGAATGGAAAAAAATAATATGACTATTCTCCTAAATACATTAAAAACAATTAACCCTGACACCTTAAATACCAAGAACTATTTTCACTGCCATTTCATAGTCATTTCCTACTATTTATTAATTTCTCCAAACATTGGTAGGGAGAGATTATTGTAATCTGTGTGTGTGTGTGTGTGTGTGTGTGTGTGTGTGTCCGCAGAGACATATGCTATAACTCAATAAATACTGTCAGTTTTCCTGACCTCAGTATTCAATTCAATTCAATTTTATTTATAAAGCCCTAAATCACAACAAAGTCATCTCAGAGGGCTTTACAAAAACACAATCAACTACAGAGATACATGAAAAGTCCCAAGCATCCCCTGTCCTTAGACCCTCCATCTCGGCAAAAAGTATCATTTAATCACTTTGGGGACGAGTCAAACATATCTAGTTCATGCAAGAAAATCCCAAATTTTAAAACTGAAAACTGAAGGTGTTTTGCTAAGAACAATGAGCGACTTTACCATCTGCTTTTCTAGTTCCAGGTTGTTACTTACTTCCCTTAGTACAAACCATCAGGAAATGGCTCTAATGCTAATTAGCAATTAGGCTAATTAATAATCAGACATGCACTGAATACTAGGTGGATAGATTATCTTATCTACTGTGCACTGCAAATGACATTAAACTGTGTGTGTGTGTGTGTGTGTGTGTGGGTGTGGGTGGGTGTGTGTGTTGGGGTGGGGGCATTATAAAATAGTCATTTGTCAAAATAAGGTCATGGGTTTTGTCCACTTCATCAGACAGATGTTTTATAAAGTAGCCTTTAGTCAGACACAACACCTCTAATCACCTGCTCAGAAAAATGCGTAAAAAGCAGCAAAGGAATGTTGGTCGCCAAATGGGGGGGAAGGAGTGAAGTAAACAAAATGCCGCATTAGTACCATGAGTAATAAGCAACTCTCTGCTTCCACCCAGCTGTAAGTAATTCACTTGAAGTGCAGCGACTAATTCATATGAAACAGTATCCATCACTAAAGCGATCTCACACCATGCAGCGCACTTGAATAATGCAACTGTTTTGCATGATAATGAGGAAGGCTGGGGATCACACTTTATTCCGCTAAATTCCTCAAACTACTGCTTCAGACTAAATTGTGATGTTGGTGTTTTTGTTTTTTGTTTTTGTTTTTTTACTTTGTTTTATTTTATTTGTTGTAGTTCTTACGCTACAGAATGAATATAATTATAGAAGTCAAGTCAAACAAAAAGTCAAGAAAAGCTTCTCACAAAAATAGGAAAGTTTTCCAATCCTCCTACACTTTTTGCATGGTATTTTTATTTATTTATTTATGTTTACAAGAACACACCTCTTCAAATCTATTTGCAGTATAAATAGACTGTCATTCACTAATTATCTAAAAGCATCTGTTGATGCCTAACAACAAACTGTGAAGTTGTGAATAATAAGAACTTTAATGGTGTGTCTTACAATCACATAAGCAGAGGGTGTTTTCTAAAAGAAATACATTAAAGCTTATAGTGATTAAACAGTGGCCAAAGACTTTAAGCCATTTCTATTATGTAAGGAAACAAGCAGGTAAACAATAAATCAGCAGTTGGTAAAATATTACATATTAACTGTTGTTAAAGCATGACCAGGAGTAACCAGAGGGTTAAGAAAAGATCAAAACACTAGAGCTGCACGATATTAAAAAGAAAGAAAACAACTACCATTGTCATTTTTTAACCTTATGATATACATTGTGATATGAAAATACTCAGAAGTAAATAACAGCTGTGTGACACCGACGCAAATGATCAAACAGATTAGTGGTCGACACAGAACATACGTTTCAGTGTCATCGTTGTTGTAGATTAAATAATTACATAAAATTAATCATTAATAACAAATAAATGAAAAATAACAAATAACAAATTAAATAAATAAATGAATAAAAATAGTTATTTTTTATAAAACAAATAATTAATTAATAAATAAAAAAGTATAAATAAAATAAAATGTGATGTAAACATGTACATTGCAATATCGATACTCAAACAATACTTTATGCAGATCTAATAGACACATTATTCAACTGCAAAAAAAAATTTAATTCATGTGTTATGATATGTGGACATGAGACAAAAAAACATTTATAAGGTGTTTAAATTTCCATTGAAAGTGGTTCGATGTACCTGAGACAAAAACACATTCTAAATATATAGAAATACATGAATATCACATGAAATGTAAAGTAAATATAAAATGACAAATGTTAAGATGTGGTTAAATATACAAAAATAATGTGTATATGTATATATATATATATATATATATATATATATATATATATATTTGTATATGTATAGCTGGTTTAGACAAAAGGGGTGAAAGGTCATAAGTTATGCTTCTTCTCACTTCAAATATGACTTTTACTTTTTAAAAATTTCTTTCTTCATGTGTATTGTAATTGTTTGTTCTTGGAATTGTTATTTCAATACAATGCTTGTTTGTCAACTTGTGGCAATCAGGAAGATCACACCATACTGACAATAAATAAATAAAAAAAAAGAAAAGAAAAATAATTTCATATCATATAATATAATATTGTAAGTCTGGCTTAATAATGACCGTGTAAAGAGTTAATATTAAAGACTTAACTCACGTGAAAACACTGTACACTACAATTTCCGACATTTATATGCATCCCTGAGGCACAAACATACAAACTAATAAAACAGTAAAATCTTAATTACAGTTGCTGAATTGACAGTCACATGTTTGATGCCTGGAGGCCTGGGGAGCACATAGGAAATGGGAGCAGATGGAAACTTACTTCCCTGGAAGCATCAGTGGCACCTGTAACGTTGACGCTAAAACATAAAGGTCAGCGGCATCCATCCGTACTGTCCGCGCTCACTCAGGAAATCATGTGGGATGAGTTTGAAAACAATAACATGGACTGATAACTTCCCAGAAGCAGCTGGTGGGGTCGTTACTCCCCCTGGGTTGTAGAATTACAGTCTTCTCTCCATAGTCAGCGGCTTATGGTGAAACAGTGACTCTATGAAGCAAACAGACCCTGTGGTACAGACATGCTGGAGTTACTAATAATGAGCATCAAGGGCACTGTGTCAGTCAATATACTGGAGCTATAGAAGCAAGTCATGGTGAGGAAACGACCATGAAAAATGAGGGTTGGAAGAAAAAGAAGAAAGTGCTTAATGTTCCCAAAGGAACATGTAACGTGAATGCCATCAGGTTTGTCTACAGAATAAACCCAGTGCATGTTCTCACCTCTATCTGTTCACCTGTCAGCAATTCAAGTCTTCCGTTTACTGAGCACAGCAAAAACCAAATAAAGATGTTCTTATTACAGATGGTCCAGAACCAGGGGAGTGACCTTTTATAGTTATTTCATGATCACAGTCATACAATACATCACTTCCAATCAAAGCTGGCTAAGCAACTTAAAAAAAAACCATCCAAAATTTCCAGTGAGAAATAAAAGGATAGGGTATTAAAACTTTTTTTTTTCGGGGGGGGGGGGTTACATTTTGTTGTTAAAGGTTGTGTGTGTTATTTGGTGAAATGATGAAATTGGTGAGGAAAAAAAGGCCATTAGAGCCATTGTTTGTTTGGTCCATTTTAAAATAATGCTAGCATAAAGTAACACTTTATGCTAGCACAGACAGACACAGACAGACAGACAGACAGACAGACACAACGCCGCCCAGTCATGGGAAGTCTCACGGGCGACTCTGATTGGTTCCTTCAGTTTTCAGAAAGCCTGGTACTCAGATACTCAGGTGGTTGCGTGAGCATAGTGTGTAGTTAGGGTTAGTCACCTAAGTCACCTTAGAACATTTGTGCGTTCCTTTTGACATTCAGAGTGAACAGGTATAGTGTGAAGTGTAATTAAATGTACATTTCAACATCATTTTCGAGCCTACCAAGACTGTTAGTGCAACAGGTCGCACAGCCAACAGAAGCACACAACCTGTTTAACATAGGAATGATATTAACATCCAGTCAAACACCTGTTCCCTGGCATTTAATTATTTTATCCTCATTGGTGAACACTTCATTTTCAAAATGACAGTTAAAAGCCAACTTGTCATTATTAATAGTGGATGTTGAACAGCTGGTCTCACATTGTAGTGGCCAAAATGGACGATTAAGACACACCAGAATATTAACTTAAATGGTACAAAATATATCAGTCGACACATACAGTATATGTCATATTAGTCAGTAATGTAGTCTGGAATGGATTCTTAGTAGTAACAGAATTAGTTAGGAGGAGAAAGGGTGAATATTTTTGCCGCCCAGTAAGACTGTCATTGTCCTCTCTCTATTTTGCATTATCACGTTCATTTAAATTTTTTTTTTTTACTTTTCATACATTTTTCTTCAATTTAAAACAGAATAACACTGATCTTAGACAAAACATATAAATGCAGATAAAAAAAAATGTGAGTAAAAAAAGTCAAAATTATGCTAAAAAAGTCAATTATGAGATAAGAAATGGATAATTATGAGATAAAAAGTCACAATTATGATATAGTAAATCACAATTTCTGATTTACGACTTATTTTTCATACTGTCACATTTGTCTACTTTGAAAAACTCTATTTTGAGAACGTGAAGAGTATAAAGTACAGATGTTTATACAAAAATGTAGGGAGTAAAATAAATTTATATTACTTCTACTAACTATTATTAAACTTAATACACTTTTAATCATTAGTTCCTGCTATTAGTCAAATGGTCATTTCAATTATATATATATATATATATATATATATGTGTGTGTGTGTGTGTATATGGATAATGTAAAATGCAGTATCATTATAAAGACATAAAACACCATCAGTCATCGTAGCATATGCTGGGAACATCATTTTGTTGGTGCCATATTGAACATATATTGAATCAGTTAATAACCAGCTGCATGATTAAAGGTTTTTTGTTACTCCGCCCCCCCCCCCCCGAAAGAGAGAGAGAGGGGGGTGGGGTTCGCAGAACTTTCAGATTGGTACCAAACGATGCAGAATGAAGATTTCTACAATTGTTATTTACTATTATTTGGTGTTATCACCTATGATCAATATTTTTTTTAGATCTCTGGAGGTCAAAGGTGACATGTCACCAAACTAACTTGTGTAACACTGTTTGTGTGTCAAACATAGACATATCACGCTATAACTTAATCAATACTGGATATATTGTCATAATATTACACACACTGACACATATGCACATATAACAAAATAATCAATATTACAAAAGGTCAAAGGTCACAGTTGCATTTAGCAGAAAGATCAAGCTCACATCATTGGCTCTAATTCGAGAACAGGTTGTCATAGAAACTTGAGATTGGCACAAAATAGGGGCTGGTTTAGACATTCTCTGAATACTTCATTTTTTTTTTTAGTTCATTTTGTTGTTGTTTTTTTTTACCTCAAAATAACTGCAACTCTGTCGACCACAACAAATATTTACGATTCCACAAACTCTTCTTTTTTTGTTGTTTGTTTGGTTTTGTTGTGTTTGCTCTTTTCTTCCTCCGATAATAAAAATAAATCCACCTCTAAAGGGACACATGAAGTGTTTAATGATCCTTTAATCTGGTCATATTTAGTCATATCCATTGTCACCAGAGCCAGCGTCTGGTACCTTATCTGTACCAGACACTGGATGTTCTTCTTCATATTGTGTCTCTTCCATTCTGTGTGTAAGTGGGGGTTCACTGGTGGAGAGAGGATGATAATTGAAATCCTGAGTGGCAGGTCACTTTCATAGTAAACAAACAATGCATACTTCAGTAATTGCTTTTGAAGAGCGGCTAAGACTGTAGTTTGAGGGGGGGGGGGGGGGGGACAAAAAAAAACACACAAACAAAATCCAACATAAAGCAAATAGACTTAACACACATTTTACTAAAATGACAAAAAAAAAAGGAACAAAATGAAGCTTTTTCCTGCAGGGTCACTCCTTACTGTGGAACACTGACCTGGGAAGTTCAACGACAGGGCAGATACACTCTCCTGGCTGTGACTGACAAAGATTCAACACACACACACACACACACACACACACACCAGACCCCAGGGCCTCAGAGCGGCTTCCATCTCTGCCTTATTTCTAGTGCAAATGGTGCAGTGGAGCAGCCATCCCTGCAGCTACACCCCGTTTCTGTCTCTCAACCTCTTCACCGGTTGGTCCCGGGGCTCCCAACCAACTCTCCAAGCCCTCTGCTCTTTTACTTCCCTTTTCCCCTCCTGCTACTCCTCTTCATCCTCACACCTCTCCCTCCTGTGTCCTCACTAGTTACTCACTCATCCACTTCACTTTGCTCCTCACCCTCGAGGCCTCATCCTGTGCCATCTTTTCTTTTCTTTTCTTTTCTTTTCTTTTCTTTTCTTTTCTTTTCTTTTCTTTTCTTTTCTTTTCTTTTCTTTTCTTTTCTTTTCTTATTTACTCTGCTCTTTCTGTCTTCAGTTTGGACAATCCAATCTAACTCATCACTCTTAGTGGATCTTAGTCATTTTCTTTCATTACATCGTCGGGACTGAATGAATAGGGGTAAAACTGACGGGGCAGAGCCAAAGAGCTCATGGGACTGTGGAATCCCTTTAACCAGCTTTTGTCACTGTTATATAATTAGGTAACACTTTATAATACCTACACACAATTGACTATGTATTAACCATTTATTACCCATTTATAAATGGTTGTTCATTATGTATTAACCATTTGTTACCTATTTGTTAATGTCTTGTAAAGGTTCCAAAGATAAATGTAAAGTTTGATTATTTTTAACCAACAGGTGCAGTGTTTGTATATCTGCTTTACAGGTAAACAAAGAAACAGTTGTCAACACTGCACCTGTTGGTTAAAAATAATCTAATTTTACATTTACACTAGTACGAACCTTTTTTATTTTATTATTTTTCTTCAATTGTGTTCAGATTGTGTCTTACTTTGTTCACGTTTTATATTTTGTTAGTTTAATATTCATTTTTGTTAATTTTACTGATCACTTCAACAGCGTTTGTTCATTTTGTTGCCTATTTTATCTTCATTTTTTACTGTGGAATTGCTTACATCTCACGAGATAAAGGGTCAAGCTAAAGAAAAAAAAATCTTGAATTAAGCAAAACAAAAAACAACCTTATTGCTGTGAAGGACAAGTGATATCTCTTTACTGTTAATATCTCCAGTGTAATTTTATATTTTTACAAATGCTTGCTAGGTCCAAGATTGGATCCTTTATCGGTCACATTTTGTCCAGTGTTAATGTAACCTTAACACTGGACACTGGTGGATGTTAATAGGTTTTTAATGTAGTAAAACACCTATAATGAACAGAATGATCTCTAGTTGTAACAAGGAACAACAAAACCTTTTGGGTGCTTTGTCAGAGTCAGAGTCAGGGTGAGATCAGAAGAGTACGATAAGCAGCCCTGTTACTACATCACTGCATGTTGCACAACCTTTAAAAGAATCAACACTGTGCACCATGCAACACATTGAATCATTAATATTCCTTCTAATACGCAGACCATCCTATGGTAGTTTCACCCTAAAAGACCCTCAATTACTTTTGCGACAGCTACGACATCCTTTGCTGTCTTTTCAATAGTGGTTTATCAACATTGGATATCATCCATTGCACTTTGTAATTTTCAGTACAAAGTTTAGGAAAAATGTATTGTAATTTGCTCATAATATAGATAGATGTTCATATAATTAAACATTATTCTATCAAATCAGGGGGAAAATCAACAACAAAAAATATTTACCCAAATATATCATTAACTGAACATAAAAAAAAACTGTACAGTCAACTCTAGTACAGACACTGTAGTACAGACACTGTAGTACAGTCACTCTAGTACAGACACTCTAGTACAGTCATTCTAGTACAGACAGTCTAGTACTCACACTCTAGTACTCACACTCTAGTGCAGACACTCTAGTACTCACACTCTAGTACAGACACTCTAGTACTCACACTCTAGTACAGACACTAGTATAGACACTCTAGTACAGTCACTCTAGTACTCACAGTCTAGTACTCACACTCTAGTACTCACACTCTAGTGCAGACACTCTAGTACTCACACTCTAGTACAGACACTCTAGTACTCACACTCTAGTACTCACACTCTAGTGCAGACACTCTAGTACTCACACTCTAGTACAGACACTCTAGTACTCACACTCTAGTACAGACACTCTAGTACAGACACTCTAAAACACAGTCGAGACCAAAAGACCACAAAGAATGAATGCTCATCGGTTACATGGGAACAACAGACGTACTCGCACTGAGTGAAAACACAGGAGGGAATATATTTATATACTGACCAGACGGGTGTCCCACATGAGGAGGAAATTAACAATGAGGCAGGACGACACTGGTGATAGGAAGCAAAGTCAGAAGGAGTGACATGAACCCACATGAAAAATAAAAGCCCAGTCACTAACGACAGAAACAACATAAGACTCATACAAATGAAGACTTACAGGACAAACAGAACCACATTCATAACAAGTACAACACCTCTGAACGTCCAGATGTTATATATATGACCATAAAAACATGACAAACTGCATTTCCTACCAATTATTTCTACATATTGACATTTTAAATCGGTAGATATTTTGGTCGGCAGTGAATGTTTGGGTGGTTTTGGAGACCAGATCAGGCTACATGTCAGACATATGGTTAAGATAGAATAATATAAAAGTATAATAATATAAAAACAAATCTCTATTTACTTCATAGTTGACTTATTCGCCTCCAGTGCTTTTTATTTTATTCGTTCTATTACAGCTTGAGAAGAATTTGTTTTTTTGTTTTTTTTTTAATTTCCTACACCTTTTGAGATCTCTACTCCATTCACAGCAGCTGTGCCTCAAACAAATGTTTGTTTCACTAAGCCTTCAATCTCTTCTTATTTCACATGCACTCTCTTGTCAGTCTGTCACCCCACTCCTCTACCCCTGCCATGTTTTAGCTCTATACTTTCACACTACACTTGTCCTCTGTTCCTCCTCTTTCCTTTTTTTTCCCCGACACCCTGAAGGTGAGTCCTCTGTCGTTGGTTGGTGCATTGAGCGTTCCCTTCTTCCCTATTGTTCCAGGCCAACTTAACGTGACTCTACCCTCAGTTCTATCCTGATTCGTCCTCCAACAAACCTGCAATAATCTGTCTAACACAAAGAAACACTTGGAGTCTCTCGAGTTTTGAGATGATGATTCAGGCCACTGCGTTACCTTCCCCAAACGGTTCACAGCTGCAGAGAACAGCCTATTGACGTTAAAGTCACTTATCTTTGTTTGAGTCATGCATCCAGTTCTGATGCTGAATATAAGCTGTGAAGTGACGGATATTTCAAATTTTAATTTTTCCTTTTGTTACAGCTGAATATAAACATGTACTGAGATAAACATCATAGTAAAATTAAAGGAAATTTAACCAGATAAGTTGTGCGATTTGTCAAAAAAACAGGGGGGGGGGTTTCCACAGAAAAAGCTTGCGTTGTATGTTCTGACCCTCATTCTCACATGAATACCATAAATGAAGCTCACATCATTAAATAAACATTTAAACTCAACAGTTTTCTCTGATGGTTCAGTTCATTTGGCATTTTCTGCTGCCCGTGTGCGAGGGCACGGTACAGCGGTTCGGTTCGCTCTCCGGCTGTCATCAGGTTGAACTGAGCTCATGAGATCCATCCCCGGATCGACCACATTCGAAGGCAAACCAGTGGGAGTCAAGTTGGGGCGGTTCGCTGCCCTGTCTCTTGGCCCCCCCACATATTTTTCCAACTACAGCCTCAGATGAGAAAAGACGACCCACTGAACGTCAGCATATTACTAAGGGGAGGGTCTGGCTTGTGCTACCGCTGGGCGCATTTCCTACACGGCCACCCAACCCGCTCAGGGGTGGCAGCTCGCGGGTCCAGCTGGGTACTTTCCAGCCCCCGTCTGCTCGAACTTGCATGTCAAGTTCCTCTTTCGGACATTTAGAGTTCACGCCGTCACAAAGACTCATAGATGGCAGGACCAGAAGGAGGGATTAACCCCCCGAGTCTGGACGCTGGACAGTTTGCTGCAACTTTATTTACTTACCTAGATGTGTCTATAGCTGTTTTTAGGAGGGTAAGACAGTGAGGTAAGAGGTAAGACAGCACTGTGCTTTACCTCTAATGCCCATGTTGACTAACGGTGTCAAATGCTGCTGCAGACTTAACTTCTGCTCGATCTTCTTTTAAAACTTATGTCATAAACAACAAAGCAGTTTTAGTGCAGTACCAGGTTTCGAAGCCAGATCGGTGACATTGGGTCCTTATGGGTTAATCGAAAAATTGTGCACTTGATACAGTTAAACTGAAAAATCTAACCAGCATATTGAGTTTTTATGCATAATGACATTCCAATATTTGATTTGTAAACATTATTCACAGTGTTATAATATAATATAATAATAATGTATTAGATTTCTATCGCGCTTTTCAAGGCACCCAAAGCGCTTTACATTATTGATTCATTATTCATTCACTCTCACATGTTCCCTCTGGTGGTGGTAGACTACATATATTCGTCACAGTTGCCCTAGGACACCAGTTGGTTCACTCATCACTATAAGATATATGATACAATGGTTCACATTTTTGCATATATCTGTGCATTATACCATATTTACTGTATTTTTTTAATGATGTAAATTCAATCTCCAGCACCTAGTTAAGAAGATGGGAAGAGGGTGGTGTTTGAGAAGAACTATAAGGATAGAAGGGAGGAGACACAACGTAGGAAGGAGCAGAAGAAGAAAGAAGGGGGGGGGGGGGGGGGGGGGGGCAGAAAAACAAACAAACTAATAACGGGATAGTTATAGATGTTAAAGTCTAACAGCAGTAGTACTGAGCTTGTCTTATGTTGGGACATAGATTTTCCCACAGTCAATAAATAACAGCATATATATTAATTTATATTTTTCTATTTTTAGGTAACTACAATATACAGGAAATATTTGCACAATACTCAGAGAATCAGGATTAGCTGGATTTTTAATCTAAATGTCAGTACTAATTACATAAAGGTCACCCAAATAATAGAATACAATAGAAAACCGATAGTTACGACTCATTGGCTGACCCATCTGACTATAAAGAACATGCAGAATGGAGAACAACAATGGTTTTCTTTGTACAAGTACAATAGATTACAATAAATACTGCTATTCCACTGCGGATAATGATTCTGTATAAAAATTAAGGTGATAAATGAAAGTGATCATTGACTTTGCTAACTGGATAAATCATGTAAGAGTAATAATTATGTTCACCAGTACTATGTAGAGCAGCAGACATGGCCTGTTTTTTCATGACTTCCTGTGTCTTTTCATAAGGGGAGACAAAGTTTAAAATGTCATACAAGGTTTAATACTTAAGAATGAAAATTCTATTAAAAATCCAGCTTGTTTACAGATGCACGATCAGACAAGTCTCTTCTGTTTTTCTGTCTACATGTCACGTCTGACATTTACGCTGCTCGAACATACTATTGGGAATTATTATCATTTCCACTTGTAAATTAAAAATTACCATTGTGTTGTGTTCAAGTGCTTTTGTCATAGCAAACTGAAAATGAAAATCATCATGACCTGCTCAATGGGTAAAACAGTTTTAGACATGTTGATTAATCTGCTACAGCATTTTTTTCCCACATTCATTGATTTTCTGAACTTTATCTTCAAGAAGAACATATACATTATAGATACATACGGATGGATGGATGGATGGATGGATGGATGTAAACCCCAAGAATTTTGCCACATCATTTTATTTTTGTCATATGTGATACACTGAGCCCTTTGATAAAGCACTTACCATACTTGCATTATCCAATTGAATATGAAAAAGTTTAACACAATTTAATTGCATTATAATTGAATCTATTACAATAGAATAGAATGCAATAGAACAGAAGTACTTCACCGATCCCGCAATTGGGAAATTGCTGCTATTAACAAGTAATGATGCATTGTTTCAATACATAAAACACTTGTTTAAAAATTATAATATAAATGTCTTAACATAATTGCTTTGAAAATTATTAGACTTTACTGCTGAAAAAAGTCTGGATGATTTAACAAATAGCAGCTTTAGTGTAAAAGGACAAAAAAAAAATACAATAAAACTCTCCATTCACTGGCTGCAGAAGGATGATACTCCACCAGATGTATCAGGTCATGTACAGAAAGTTTTTAAGAAAAGTATTGACCTTGGTGATAAAATAGTGGTGTCAGAACCTGTTGTAGCACATATGATACGAACGGTGTTGCGGGGTTAAGGTTTCTTTTGAGCACCCATTGAAATGTGTTTTTTTTTTTTTTTCATACTTTAACAAAGATTTACTCGAGCTTTTCACGGGCTGAGTTAGTACTGCGGTAATCTAACTTTAACTGCAAACAGTACTTAATCCTTATCTTGGATGCAGCCGGTGGGGGAGCGGTGCCTCTGACTGACTGCACTAGAAGCTTAATTACTCAAACAGGTGCTTGCCACAGAGACAGGATTGATGCTTCTAGAGCACTCAATTAATTGAAACCCATTATCAAGAATAGGCTGGAATCATCCCTTAGATCTTCTGTGATTTAATTTAGTAACAAACAAGGATCAACAGTGTTAATTAGAGATTTACAAGAAAGGTATGAGGCATCAGAAATAAATGCCAGCATCTGATGTGATTCATTTATGTCATATTAGTTCACTGACTCACAGGTTGTTACACACCATTTGGATCTGTGGCAATTCATGTCACATTATTAGGTAATATATTTCATGGCTCTCTCTGGAACATGCAGATGTGATAGACAGAATTAGACATTACTAGTATGTGGGGAAAATGATGACGATGTTGTCCACTGTCCGAGCGCTAATTACATGTTTGGATTGACCTCATGTGGATTGGGTTAACTCAAACAGATGCGCCCACTCACACACACACACACACACACACACACACCTCCATGGACATATCAGCACTTTCACACATTCATGCAAAAACACATTTTTTTTTTTTTCTAATGCGATTACCTTGGGAGACATTTATAGACCCAATTAATTTAACAGCAGGAGTGGTGCACTATTCCATATATTTGTGTTTAATTCCAATTAAAACCAGGCTCTGGACAAACTCATTTTCTAAACCAATTAGTTTGCAGGGAGATAAAATACACACGCAACCTTTGAACAACCTCTTTCTCCATGAAATCACGAAGCAGTGTGAACCCCCAGATAAACAAACCTCCCAGTAAAGCCAACGCAGCGGCTGCACCTCGTAAAGAAACTGATGTTGATGTTCCTAAGATTTATGCACGTTTCCCTTGACAACACACAGGCCGTGGTTTTCGGGCTAAATTGTTCGTAGCTAAATGTTCGCTATCAGTTACAGTACAAGTCAATATGATAAAGTCTGAACTTGGAGGTTGCATCAGGATATAGATCTTGTCCTTTGACCGGTGGAGTGTTGGTATTTTTCTTCTCGCTCTGCAGATGGAAACAGAATAAAGTGGTTAAAAAAAGTAAACTCCATCATCAGAGCACAAGCAGGACAAAATTAATCAGGTTGCTGAGGTGGGAATGCTCAATAAACTGACGTCAATTATTAACAACCTGTCTCACCCACTTCACTCTCAGGCTGTTTGGACAGAGCACCTTCACCCACGCACCGATTCCCCCAAAATATATATCTTTTATAAATATAGAATCTTTTCTACCGGCAACAATTAGACTCTTCAATGTGCAATAATATGCAATAATTTATCTATTAATTAATTAATTTATTAACAGTGATCTTTTTTAATGGGCAATAGTGTCTTTTAGGGGTTTTTTTTATGGATAAATGTGATCTTTTATCTGCAATAATGATCTCATTGTCTGTCTGTCTGTCTGTCTCTCTCTCTCTGTCTCTCTCTCTCTGTCTCTCCTCTCTCCTCTCTTTCTCACACCCACCTACCGTCCTTCCTTCACCTAGTTTATTCCACACCATGTCTAAACCAATGATTACATTTCTCGTCTTTTTTTTTTTTTTGGCTCTTTCTTACAAGTGAGTGACAATAATAGTTGGATGGGTGAGATGCAGTTTGATTTTTGGCATCCTTCATTGTCAGTTAAAGTCTAGAACTTCTGATTCTAACATTTCACTGTGTATTTTACTTCTCGTGGACATTCAGCAGTAATTTTTTTTCAACACAAAAATCAACCTGACCATGAATGTGTTCAACAAAAAGAATCCTTTTGCACCCTACTGTTGAAAATGTTGTTTCATTTATTCAACTTTGGAAAAGTAATGTACTGTATGTATTACTTGTAAATGTCAGGTTGTTCTTATTGAAGCCCATACAGATGTTTGAAATAGTGAATGTTATCTTTGATACTTTGGTCTTCTGAACATCAGTGGATTTAAGCTATGTTAATTATAAAATATATATGAAATGAGAACTTTTCAATGAAAGTACTTTTTTGATGCACCAGGAATATGGTTCAAAGGGTCGTTTCACAAGAAGAGACTCTGTTTTTGTAGCAGATTTAAAACCTTATTCAGACCTTGAAAACTCCCCAAAAATTAAATCACCTAACCCATCGTGACCCCTGCTGTGGGCCTGCAGAACCCCTTTAGCTTCAGCTCTTTGATCAGCCAAGCCAAGAGCATCCTAAAGCCCTGCTTTTGACTGCTGCTGGACCCCCTCCTGGACAAGGTGGACCCCATGGTGCAGCTTCCCTGCTGGTGTGAACCATAGACGTGCGGTCTGTCTGATTGAGTTCTCATCTGGTCGTGTAAAAAATGTAATGTGGTTATGGTTCGGCTGTGGATTTCAGATGTTTACAAAAACATGGGTTTGTTTCTTTTGAAGTAATGCCATTTGATTGCGAATTGGTTAGTGTTGACATTTTGAAAAGTATCCAATCTTACCTTTAAAAAAATAAAAAATAAAAAAAAATACTCACCTACGTCACCAGTTGTTACGTAACCAAAAACCACAGCTTTAACCAGAAGTAAACTAACATGTCTGCTGCTGTAGTTGTCTCCTGGGATATGATCATATTTTTACTAATATCTGCGTCGAATCGAACAAGTGTTATGCATCGTAATGTTATGCATTACTCCAGATTTATGTAAATAACGATTTTTGTCATGTGCGTTTTATGGAAAAAATGACCATTACACATTGCTACAATGTCAAACTTTATACAATACAACAGTTATCATGATATAATTATGGTGAAAATACATGTGTGTACTTCCTTTGTAGATGCTGCCATTTTTAAAATGATTCGCTTTGCATTCTGGGAAATTTCTTGTACCTTTCTGTTTGGAGTGTACCTCTGGAAAGTCTCTGTTTGACAGGATATAAAGCCCCTACCCCTCTGCCTTAACCTGAATTGAGACACCCCTACCCCTACACATGGATGCACAAAACAGAGGGGAAGGGGTGAAATGGGATTGAGTTCATCTGAAGCGCTCCTCCTAGCATGACCTATGGGAAGTGTTCACGAGTGGGTGAAGGTGCAGAGGGGGCGGCGGACTGAGGTTTGAAGGACGTGTCAAGATCCAATCAGTGTAATCATAGTAAGGGGTGGGAGATAATACGTTTTTTTACTTCTACCCACTCCCTTTCAAATATGTTACTTGCCTTCTTATTTTTTTATTTTTGCTATATTGACTTTGTCTTGTTAATCAATTATTGGCTTTTGAAAGATAAAATGTTTTTGTGTTTGACATATTCGAAATAAAAATAATAAAAAAAACTAAGTACACTGATTAGTCAGAGTTTTCCTCTGGTTATACCCTCTAGACTGGACGAAAAGATTATTATTATTTTTTTTTTTTTACACAAACATTCTATTTTAGTGGGTGCAATGGGGTCGTGAAGGAGTTTTCAAGCAATATGGTAAAAAAAACAAAAACAAAAAACAAATGCTCCAGAATACATCTCCGATCCTAAATTTAAGATTTGGATTTTTGCAGCTTAGGCAGCATTGTATGATTATGATTATCTGACTGATCCTTTCTATACAGATGTAGGAAATGTCACAGTTTGTTTAATGAAAGCTCCCACCATGAATTGACGAGCCCTGATGCAATTGGTCTAAGATTAACAATGTATTTACAGATGTAAGATACAGGAAGTCAGCACTGGTCATGGTCCATTGGACTCACAAGCATAGGAGAAAAAAAAAATGACCCGTTTTTCTTCCATTCGTTTGACAATATCTTCTTTGTTTCTCCACCCTGAACACATGGGTTGGACCATGACCATGACCTGATGACAAAGCTAGTGATCCCAGTCCAACCTCTGTTAGCTTGTTCATGTGAAAAGTCTGTTTATGTCTAAATACTGTGTTTTTCCCAACACCCTTCTGACATCTGTGCAATACAAAAAACACATAACATCATCTCCGGCCACTCTGTCCATGAGCCAGAGCCGGGAAATTATGAACCATATTAACCCCTAGTAACCACAGAAATACTATCACAGATGTGCTCATAAGTTTACATACCCTAGAACAATGGAGGATTCTTTGGCCATTTTTCAGAGAATATAACTGACAACACTACAAACATTGCTATAGCAGTTTGTATTCTGCTGCTGGTGAATAATGAAATAGACTTCTGCCAACCTAAAATATTTTATTTCTTTGCAAAGAAAGGTCAGTTCTGCTCATGAGCAGTGATTGTGAAGAAAAGACCCGGAGCTTCTTACAAGATCCACCAGGGTTAATGTTATTTGCAAGTGATACCCCCAGTCTCTTCACAGATGAACCCCACGTTTTAACATACTGTCACCTTTTGTTCTCTTCCAACAAAATTAGCACAGAGTAGTGGGGGTTTGGGTGAAGGTATGGGGAATTTAACAAGCAGTGGGGGGCATTTGAGAAAGCAAACACACAGTGGGGGGTGAATGTTCAGGAAAGGACACATGAGCAAAGAAGAGAATCAGTAAATTCCATTCCACTAGCGGTTTGGTGGAAGCCATTTTTCATCAAACAAATGTTTTGGGGGGTTTTTTGTTTAGTTTTTTCTTTTAGTCATGACCCTGACCATAAGTTTACATACCCTAGTGGATGACCCTAGTGGATGACCCGCTCTACCAACTAAAGCCACGCCCGCCCCATTCTGTTAGGGTATGTAAACTTATGAGCACAACTGTCCTGAGACCCAGCAATGCATTTATGTCCTCTTTTTTTAGGGGCAAGAAATAAAAAAACACAAAATGTTGTCCACTGCAAAGGACTTTACATGAAAAGAAAAAAGAAAAGAATACACGTAGAAAACAAGTATTGAGAGAATGCCTAATCTCGCCCCTATTTTGTGCTAATCTAAATCTCGTTCTTGAATTAGGGCCAATAATGTGATTTTGACCTTTCTGCTAAATGTGACCTTTGACCTTTTGCAATATTGATAATTTAATTATATGTATATATGTGTCAGTGCGTGTAATATTATGATAATATATCTAATATTAAGTTATAGCGTGATATTTCTATGCTTGTCACACACACAGTGTTACAGAAGTAAATTTTTGCGACATGTCACCTTTGACCTCAATCTCAAAGAGATCTCAAAAACCTATTGGTTGTAGGTGATAACACCAATTATGAGAATTATATAAATCTTAATTCTGAATCGTTTGGTACCAATCTGAAAATTCTGTGACCCTCCATTCTTGAGGTACAATTGATAATGTGAATTTGACCTTATAGTTAATTGCGACCGTGACCTTTGACCTTTAATCAAATTAATCATTGCATCAGATGCACATTAGCTATATGTATATGCCCATGTAATTTCATGGTGATATCTCAAGTATTCATTGAGGTATAACATGATATGTCTCTGCAGACACACACACACACACACACACACACACACACACACACACACACAGACAAGGTGATTACAATAATCTCTCTTCACCAATGTTGAGCGAGATTAACAAAGTAAAATGTTCATCTTTGTAGAGTCGTTTGTTTTCTCTATGCTCGACGCAGAAATCTTGGAGGAACCTAATGAATATTGTGTATACCTTTCTGAGCCTCTGAAAACTGTTCCCTTCACCTGCAGCTGCATATCTCCTTCATTTGTAAGTCAATAACGTAGCATCGCATTATCCTGCTGACACTTGGTTCTACGCATGTTTTAGTACGAACAGCGAGTGTACAGTAAACCTCTGAGAGTTTTCAGCTGGAAAACGATGGATCAGGGAAGTGTGTGAATGCATCAAAAACAGCAGCTAGTCTAGTTTTCACTAAACACTCAATCATTCTGCTTATTAACTTAAACTTGCACATGTCACGACCTTGATTACACCAAATTAGTTATTGTACTGCATGCATGCACACACACACACACACATACTCATTTCCATGTCTCATGAGGACCACGTTTATAATCCAGTAGCCATTGGGTAGCGAATGTAAAGACCTCTTTTTTTAATAAAATAATACAAATTTGAAAATGCAATTGAATAAATTCTAATAAAAATTAATGAATAAGATATAATCATGCCAAAAATATAATCAACTAATTAAAAAAATATATAGAATAAATAATAATAAATTTAAAACAAATAAATAACAATGAAAACATGAATAATAATAAAAATACATACATTTAAAAAATTATAATTAAAAAAAAGGAAACGCATCTTCAAACATTTGAAAAACATATGTTTTCCTTTGCACCTATTTCCCTCATGCTTTATGGGGACTTCTGGGAAAAAAAAAATATAGGGCCACGTCATTTATATTTTACTAGTGGGGATGTTTATTTATATTTAATCATTGTGGGGACCTAAATGTTGGTCCCCATAGTGTCAAACGTCCCCATGGTGTGACTGTGTAAACATATCAATGTCCCCATAAAGATAGGAATTACAAGTCCACATACAAACACATATGAAACGCTCCTCCACTTTTGGAGATGCAACCAATATGCTTTGCTACCAAGGGCTGTGTTGCCATGGGAACAGATGCAAATGACAAATAGGAAGGAACACCTTTGTTTTTTTTTTCTTTGAAAGTACTCAACAAATAGAGTAAGCATATGTCTTCTGTGTGCTATATGTGTCTGTGTGAAGTGTTTTAATACTGTCAGGTTTAGTCTATTAATTATATATCAATGAGGTTTATCAGTAACACAGTTATTTATTTGGTCATTTATGAGGTTCAATGGTGTTTTTTCTTTACTTACTGAAGAAATAACAGATGTGAAGCAGGATAATAGTGCTTATACATACATTTAATTATTGCTTCCAGCTATTACCATTCAACAATAATGGTCAATGTCATCTGATATTTGTGTTTTTCACAGACACGACACGTTATAAATGCTCTTTCGTCATCCTACTGCCTGCCCCCTCACATTTCCTCCTTCAGCTATTACGCTCCCTAAAGCTTCAATTACTCCAAAAGGCCAAGCTTGTCATTATGTAAGTAATGCTAATTTCCCCTCTGAAATGGCAAATTATTGTATGAAACATTGAATTTCAAATGCTGATTTATCAAGGCCACAGGAGGAAGGGGTAGATGGGAGGAACATAGAAGGAGCGGCGTGCGGACCACTTACGAGATGTGCCAAGGAAGTCGAACTCATTTCTGCTGTGTAGATCAAATAGATTGGATTTAAGCTCTGCAGCATAAGGAATTTCTAGAAGCACTCAAAATTAAAAATGGAAAAGGGATGAAAAAAAAACTGCCAGGGTGAAAAAAAAAAGAAGAATCGATGACATTAGCTTTAACTTAACATTTGTTGTTAATTTAGACCATAACTTTTCCACACAGGACAGTGCTCTAAATGTCCATGTTTCCCTACAGAAGACGAAATATTTAGGACTTAAAGAGATAGTTGTTTTTGTTTTTTGTTTTTTTAACATGAATCTGTACGACGTCAGTGTCTTTACTCTGGTGCAGCCACAGTGACTCACCTCCGACAGTGTCATGTGAGCAGTTTTGTACAAGTTACTTGTAAAGTGTAGTGAGCTAAGCTATCAGCTATCAACAATCAATGAAGCTTCACTACACAAAAGCTACCACCTACAGAAGTTACACAAATATGGCAAAAGTAGTTCAACACATCAGAGGATACTTCATATTGTACCAATATTAATGTCGGATTAATTCAAAATGACAGTCAGGTACACTGTTTAAAGCATTTATTAAAGATGATTTAGGACCTAATGTCGTTTGGCTAGTTTCCCTCTGCTAGCTAGCTGG
Source organism: Siphamia tubifer (assembly GCA_020466265.1). Classification (NCBI taxonomy): domain Eukaryota; kingdom Metazoa; phylum Chordata; class Actinopteri; order Kurtiformes; family Apogonidae; genus Siphamia; species Siphamia tubifer. The sequence goes on from CM035796.1 coordinate 4,914,254, forward strand.
GTTAATGTTCCTTATGATGTTATTCTTTTATTTATTTTTTTACTAATTTCTAACATTTAATTAAAAAGAGTTGGGTTTTATACAAAGACACTTCACTATTGCAGGAGGGAAATGAATGATTCACCTGAATGTGGGTTCTTAGGTTGGTGTTAGATACTTGAACGTCAACAACAGTTTGGTTTTGAGGTTGTAAAGCAGGGGTGTCAAACTGTGGTCCATGAGGGCCGGTGTCCTGCATGTTTTAGATGTTTCCCTCTTCCATTACACCTGGAGGCCATTATATCATTATCAGTCTGATGAGGAGCTGATTATTAACTCTTTAAGTGTCAGTGCTGATGAATGGATGATTTAGTTTATGTATTCAGATTTTTTTTAAATTTTATTTAAACATTTTTTAAAGGCAAAATTAAAATGACTGGGACCAAATTTCAACAGTAGTTTTCTTCTTTAGTAATTTTTTTTTCAAAATTTTCCACATTATTTGTCATTTTGTAAATATTTATAAGTTTTTGTTGCTCATTTTGTTTATTTTTCTACATTTTGTTTTTTTTTATTGTAGTATTTGTCTTTGATTTTCTGCCATTTGTGTCTTACTTTGCTCATGTTACCAATTATTTTGTTAGTTCTCAGGAGTTAAAGGGTTAAACTGAATCACATGGAAGAAGGAAATATCTAAAACATGCAGGACACCGGCCCTAGACGACTGGAGTTTGACACCTGTGTTGTAAAGCACACATCTGAAAACTGACTTTGGCAAGTTTTGACAAGTGTCATATTTTTACAGAAAAGGCCACGATGTGAGGTCAGTTCACTGGTGTTGTTGCTCACTTTCTGTCTCCTCCATCGTGTGTGTGTGTGTGTGTGTCTGGTTGTTCTAATTCCACTGCCGTACACATGCGCTTGTTTCCATAGACACAGTTCATGGAAGCTCCCACATGAACATGTTGAAACACTTTTATTCACTATGATTGTTGTTTCAAAATCATACATAGTCTACTGCACAGCAAACCTGTTTTTCTCAGTCATGTTCTGGAATTTGTAGTTTTTGTGGACGCTACGCTACTTGATAAAATAAAATAACGTAAAAAATATATATATATATATATTTTTTTTAAATAACGTAACTACAGGAAAGTTACTTGATTCATACTGTAAAGCAGTAATACTATGGTCAAGCTACTGGAAAATGTCGTTTAACTAATAGCTTCGCTACATGTAGTGACGCTATTGACCATCACTGCTTGTGAGTTGAGTTCTGGTCCGTTTTTAGTCAAAGAAAGTAGTCCCGGCAGGTTTCCTGGGGTCAACAAAATAAGACTCGTTTCTTCTCAAAAAAGTGTTTGAATGAGTGATTTATTTGCATAACAAAACCATCATAATTGCTTGGAGCTACTTCAGGTTGTTCATATTTGTTCTGGTTATACAGAGGTTTTTTTTTGTGAAATTATACTTTGTTTTAGTGAAACTAAATGAAAACATTTACAAAGAGAAAAAAATGTGACTTGTGAGTATTTATAGGTTATTTTATGATAATGTGGAACCTCAATTAAAATGATTCATATATTAGTGTCATTTTTACATTTCACTAATTTATCCAAAGGGCCGGACTGGACCTTTTGGCGGGTCAGATTTGGCCCCTGAGCCGCATGTTTGTCACCTGTGATTTAGAGTAAGTACCAAATACTGCAAGAAAAATCGTTTTGGTCCTCTATTCTTTGTAACATTTATAAAGTACAATTTTATTGAATAAGTGTTTGGAGTTCAGAGGTTAAACTCTTGCTTTGTGAACAGAAGAACCTCTTCTTATTAGTTCTGTATTATCTGCTGTGGAGGGAATTGTGGAAAGTAGAATGTGACCTACTCTACAATGGCTGTGAGCAGCACACCTAAAGTGTCTGCTGAACATGAGAAGGCCACAGGGGAACAATGAGTGGGGGTCTCATTGTATGAAAGGACTCTGTTCAAAGACCAGTGTCCACTGTGTCTGTTCTGTGGTCGATCTGTATCGCCTTTGTGACTCATGAGACATTGTCATTATTCTCATCAGTCTCTTTTCACTATTTTTCATAGATTTTTATAGATATTTGGATGGATGGATGGATGGATGGATGGATGGATAGATGAATGGATGGATAGATGAATGGATGGATAGATGAATGGATGGATAGATGGGTGGATAGATGGATAGATGGATGGATGGATGGATGGATGGATGGATGGATGGATGGATGGATGGATGGATGGATGGATGGATGGATGGATGGATGGATGGATGGATGGATGGATGGATGGATGGATGGATGGATGGATGGATGGATGGATGGATGGATGGATAGATGGGTGGATAGATGAATGGATGGATAGATGAATGGATGGATAGATGAATGGATGGATAGATGGGTGGATAGATGGATAGATGGATGGATGGATGGATGGATGGATGGATGGATGGATGGATGGATGGATGGATGGATGGATGGATGGATGGATGGATGGATAGCTGGATAGATGGATAGCTGGATAGATGGATAGATGGATGGATGGATGGATGGATGGATGGATGGATGGATGGATAGATGGATGGATGGATGGATAGATAGATAGATGGATAGATAGATAGGATATTTGAGCATGTCATATCAGTCAGTACTATAACTTATATCTATGTACTCTATTCTTTTCAGTCATCTTTATAATCATATGAGAAAATGAAAAAGTACTTGTTTCCAAAATGTAACCAGCACCCTGTAACTAATGACTAGAACAGATAAAACAAACTCTGGCTTGAAAAAAAGACATTTTGCTTGGTGATGGTTATATTAAGTATAATAATAATCTTTATTCATTCCACACTAAATCTTTAATTCCCACTGTAAACCAGTTAAACAGTGTCTAAACAGTAATTTATATGGATGAGAAAAACACTGGAGTTTATCCCATGCTTCTTTTCTGCTCCTTTAGATTATAGGGATGCAGTTGAATATTTAAATAAATGTCAAAATGACTGCATGAGTAACTCGAGCATTTCAATATCAATAGTAGATTATGTTAGGACAACACAACAATTGTATTTGTATTTGTGTGTGCACAGTATTTGAATAAATATATATGAAGATATAGTTTACAGTATATATAAATCACATAAATAAAGGGCAACTTTGTCTTAGGGTATTTTTTTTATAATTTTATTTGGGTCATTTAACCGTATCTTCCTTTTTTTGGTAATTTTTCTCACTATTGAATTTATTTTAATTGGCTTGTGTGATGTGGGGAGGGGGCATCAAATGTAATGTGTGACCCACAAATTGATCTTGGCTCATAATGATTTTAACCATGTCATTCATTTTCATTTAACAGTATGGTGGTAAACCAGGGGTGTCAAAGTCATTTCAGTTCAGGGGCCACATTCGGCTAAATATGATCAAAAGTATTGACCTCAATGATGGCGACAGGAAGAAATGTGTTTTTATTTGTATTTCTGTATTTATAGGTTATTTTAGGAGAAATTGTTGTTATTGTGGAACCTCAACTAAAATGATTCATATATAAGCATCATTTTTACATTTTACAAATTCATCCAAATGGCCAGACTGGAGCCTTTGGCGGGACAGATTTGGCCCCTGGGCCTTAGTTTTGACACCTGTTCCCTAAACACTGGCTTCTTTTTTCTTGTTACGGTTGCACTATTTTTCTTTTTTGTCTTTTTTTGGTTTACTCTTAACCAATTGTCCAGTTGAAGTCAAACTCTTCTGACTGCATAGAAGCTAATGGCTATGCTAACACATCCATCCCTGCAGTGTTACCCACAAACACACCAAGATAAGAAATAACCAAGATAATACGTGCCTGCTGTCATGTGAATGCACACCACACACCAGGTACCGCCATCAGGGGGGGGAGCAAATAATAAAAAATTAAATGGCGACACATGAAATAGAGATAGAATCAATAGGACAAGCAGAGCACCAGTCTTTACTTATTTATGGACAATTGACTGGTTTGTCTGTGATCCGTCCCGGTAGTGTAGGTCTTTCATTTTCTCTATGGTTGTGATTATTGTTTTTCTTTGACTCCTTTTTTCATCCTTGCAGCATATGTTGAATCTACATGTGGGATATTCAGGTGTAAATCATGCAATCTTGAGATGTAATGACCACGAGTCGTGTTTCTTATGAAATTAAATTAAACAAGTGGTGACAGGCCTGGACCGTGGAACACATCTGGACAAGGGGGGGCCATGTCAAGTGTGTGTGTGTGTGTGTGTGTGTGTGTGTGTGTGTATCCAACAACAAAACAAGCGCAGCTACACCAAGGTAACGACAGAACACCTTACATTATATCACATTAACCATGAATGGTGAAAGCGCCCTCTGTTTTATTGGAGCCTTTGTGCAGCAGTGACTCTCAGGAGTTTGTGATGAAGCAGCGAGCTGAGGGTTGTGGTGAGGACGTGGGGGTCTGTGGTTTGTTGGGGCCAGTGTCACAGAAGTTGTTTTCTATCTTTATTTGAAAAAAAAAAAATCAGCTATGGCTTTTGTCTCTTCATTTCTGTAGAAGCAGTCGGTGGTTTGGCAGGTGCTGACAGATGATGTAATTTGATAGGTTCACAAATTCAAATCAAAATGCAGCGTCTCTGACAGTTATTTTATCAGCAGCAGTGAAGGTGTGTGGTGACTTTGCTCTTAAAAACACAGATATAACTTATCTTACTACAGCTATTAATCAAGTCAGAGCACAAAAGTTACCCCGGGCCATGGACCCCCTTGCCCCCCCCGGGCTCAGTGGTGTATGGTGCCAGGCACAACAAACCCCGCCCCCTTGTATACATTTGATCTGATTTGCTCTATTTCTTATCATTGCAAAAACCCCTTTTTTGTGACTGTAATCTTGACCTTTGACCTACATAAACAATAATTTAATGGGATCTATTCTAGACCATCTTGCACAGTTCCTGAAAATTTTAGGAAAATTGGTCTAGTAGTTATTGTGCAAACTTGGTTACAAACACAGACAAAGTGGCTCAAACACAATACCCCTCTCTCCTTTAGGGGGCTGGGGTAATGAACCAAACCAAAGAAAATCAACCAAATCAAACCACAGAAAACCAAGCACAACAAACCCCGCCCCCTTGCCATATTTTACCTGATTTGCCCTATCTCTTATCATTGCCAAAACACATTTTTGGTGAGTATGACCTTTGACCTACATACAGTAAAATGTAATGGGATCTATTCTGGGATACCTCACATTTTTCCTGAACATTCAATGGAAATTAAGTCGTTTTTGTTTAAATGTACTTATAATCAGACAGACAGACAAGTAGACAAACCAATTCAAACACAATACCCCTCTTCTCTTTTTGGGGGGGGGGGGGTAATAAGAACAGAAGCATGAAAGAAAACGAAAAACAAAAACACAAGCGTTCCTTCTGTCTGCACACAGACCAGATGTCACCAGTGCAAATGTCCATGTGGATTGTTCAGCCATTGGCACAGATTTGCGGTTTCCTCCCTCTGTGTTCAAAGCCACTGAGTGTCTTTGAACACAGCAACATCATCTGAACCTCATCTCGTGGATTACCGTCCTTCATACGTGTCTGTCGGCGTCTATGTTCGACTCTCCAGCTGACACAGCGCGTGCTCTTGTTCACACATACAGTCCAACCGCAGCAGTGCTGTGAGCTCATTACAGCAGCTGATGAATATATTTCCGCATGGGTGGAAGTGGGGCCGCGGTATGTTTCCGCCTGAGGATGTTCCTACTCGTGGAGCAGGTGGGACTCCAGGACGCAGCCTCTCAGAGCTCTGAACACTTCCCCAGGTAGCTGATGATAGCCTACTACTGGGCAAACACCGTTCATCATGATACACCCGCTGGCAAGCTGATAGAGCACTGGGACAATATTTGGAAAGTGTTATTCTGGATAGTCATTGCTTAGTGTGTGTGTGTGTGTGTGTGTGTGTGTGTGTGTGTGTGTGTGTGTGTTTCCCAGTGGCCTCTTGTTTGCATTGGTATGATTTGTATTGCTGTTTGGCCAATTGCTTATCCACTGTAGCAAAGATGCAGTAGTAATATATTCACCTTCTTGATGTCAGTGGTGTTTCAGTCCTCACCTTATATGAATCTGATTTAGAGCAGGGGTCTCAAACATGCGGCCCGGGGGCCAAATCCGGCCAGGCAAAGGTTCCAATGCGGCCCCCAAAGTGCAAAAATTATATATAATTATATATAAATTATATATATAAATGAATAATAAACTGACAAAATAATTAGTATCATGAACAAAGTGAAAGACAAAGTATTGTTTATTTTTCTACATTTTTAATTGTATTTTTTCTTTAATTGTGCTCCATACAAATTATTTTGTCAGTTTATTATTAATTTTTGTTCATTTTATTGATGAATTTGGCCATTTTTGTTCATTTTGATGCTTATTTTAATTCCTTTTACTGTGGAATTGCTGAAGTTTTGGGAGTTAAAGTGTTAAACTGAATCATGTGGAAGAGGGAAATAACTAAAACATGTAGGACACCGGGCCTCAAGGACTGTCCTTGGACACCCCTGCACTAGACCATACTTGGGCAAAGTAAGGTTCAGGGGCCACATGCTGACCCTGATGGGCTCCCATGAGGTCATTGGCAAATTAAAAGTCAATGCAAACATATATTATACAGCTTGTATTTAGTAGAATCTGTTAAATTCATATATTTAGTTTTTAGGTTATGTAGAGACAGTGTAGAGAAATAAATGTCTTTGGGGATACAAAGATTTCTGATATTCCACAGATCTTCCAAAAACATCCAATGTTGAAAAACTAAATTTTATCATTGTCTCTTTAAATAAAGACTGAGCCCTAGAGCAAAACAATTTCTCTTGTAGAATCTGCAACAGGAACATCATGTTTTGTCACTGCCTAAAAACATCAGCAACAATATGTCGTAGATTCAAAGCTTTGCATTTTGGCTGTACTGGTTGGACTTCCAGATGGATGGACTTTGGCAACGGGGGGGGGGGCAGGATTTCACTAATCTTACACTAATGTCTGTCTGATGCATTTGTTAATGGGTTAGTATTTGAAATCCTTTTCAAAGTCAGTTTGTTTTGGTGGTAACTAACTACTGATGATGTTCAACACAAATGTTCGTGTTGCTAATGTTACCTTCAGTATTGTTATAGAAGATATTAGTGTATTCACTATATATTTAGAAGTGTTAAAGGAGACTTATTATAGTCAGTTTTAACTATCACTATGGGATACTTTGACTGCACCATAGTTCCTAATAAAACAAGGATGAAATAACATGTGTTTTAGTCAGAAAGTACTAAAGGTCTTATCCAGACTATCCCAATAGAATATACTTTTAAAAAATATATATTTTCTTTTGTAATTCAGAATAGTGTTATTCAGAATAATAGTGGAGTATTGTGTGAATGTAAACTGGAATACAATTGTTATATATTTGGCAAATTCTGGTTTTTGTTAAATAAATTTTGAAATGCGTATCTCTTTATAATCACTGACTACTTATATTTTCCACTTTTTGAATAATTAGTATTGGTATAAGTATTAAAATTAAGTATAAGTGAGTAAGTGTTATTTATATATAACTATGTATTAACTATTTTGTCAAGTATTTTTATTGCTTTTGAGAGTTTTAACAGTGATTAAAGAATATTACAAGTTCCCTCAATATATCCCATCCCACCCACAGAACCAATCATGCCAGCATTTTCAATCATAAAGGCAGAAAAAATAACAATGAAATTAAATTATAGTCATTAAGATAATTATAACATGAAATAATATTATTAACTTTATTATTATTAATAATAATAATAATAATAAAAAGAACTATTTAAATCTTTCATTCTACTGCATATCTTTCCATTATTTTCTACAGTTTCACATAAATGCTTGATTTTTCCTTCTAGTATTTGAGGTCAGTCCATTCACCTGTTTTTTGTTTTGTTTTGTTTGTTTATGTTTTGGTTCTGTAGTATTTATTCAGACAGTAGGCAAGTAACAAGACAAAGCCCTGGTAGGATTAAATCTAAAGCCAGTGGAGCCAGTGGTAAACTTTGCGATACAGTGGAAGGTTCTTAACCACTCGACCCCGTCTAGTATTAGGACTCGCTCAGACATTGTTGAAAGATGCTGCTGTCTTATTATTTCTGCCGGTTTCCTCCCCCACCTCGATTTACTGATTCCAATGAACAAAGAAGAGTGGTGGTTGTTATAGAACAGCAGCTGGCTCTCCACATGATAAAAACACAGACTGAGCTTTGATGTTGTAAAAGCGTTTGTTTCTGTGTGGTTCACAGGCTGCAGGTTTGTGTGTTTGCTACGTGTTATATCTCATCTCACACAGATACATTACTACTGGGCCTTGGATGGAATAAAACTGTCACTGACTCACTTTCATATAAGCCTTATGTCTCTGTGGGTTGTTTTTTTTATACAGTTGAGTGTATATAGGCATCTTGTGTGCGGCCCTTAAAGGGATAGGCCACCCCCAGGCCAAATTCAGTGCCCCTCCCCACTGTTCCCAGACCTAAATAAGTGTGTGGAAGCATTTTCCTGGTGACTCAGCCAATGTCCCAATCTATGAGAACTAGGGTTGTCACGATACTAAAATTTCCAACTCGATACCGATACTAAGGATAATACTCGATACTAATTTCGATACTGGAGATGTGAGGGATTCCTCTTAAAATTTCCTCCATGGACTGCTAAAAAAAAGGTAGTGAGTGCGGGTGCAGAATAAATGCATGTCTATCGCTTGGCAAGTTAAGGTAGGTCTATCTTTTTGCTAAAGCCCTTCTGAAGTGCTAACTGCAAGCCTCTTTATGGTCGAGCGATTATGTGTGCGGGCGGCAGCGTATTGCATCATGTGACCACCGCGGACCTCTTGCGAGACTATCAGCGCACGTCAAAAATGATAGGCTGACATGCTCACGGTGGCCTCCGTGGTGGTAACGTGATACTATGCGCTACCGCCTGGCTGCCGCCCGCGCGCATAAACGTTCGACTATATCGAGGCCTTTAAAAGCAAAGTTGCATCGGATGGTCCAATCACAGACCTATAGAAATAGTGTATAGGTCTGTGGTCGCACTGGCGTCATCCCGTGTGCTGTCAGAGGCAGCTGGAGAAAAAAAGACACTTTAACTTACACGCCGGCATTACGGCTGTGCCAGAGCTGACCGCGTTGATGCCTGTTTAGAATTCTTAACGTTACCCGCTACAAAAAAGCGGCGACGCGCCATAAAAACAAAAATCGATTTTCCAGCAACTTAGTATCTAATTAGATACCAAGGGTCAATATCGATTTAGTATCTAAAATCGATTTTTTTGACAACACTAATGAGAAGTGACCACAGGTTGGATTCTTAAACTACATTCTTGAGGCGACAACCAAGTATCTGGTCTAAAGTGAATTAATGAACCTGCTGGTTCCCTAAGAAGCATCCAGAGCTCTGAGGTCATAGGTCATCAGGAACAGGGCTACTGTGTGTTCCTAAAATCCGAACCAAACAAAGTGATGCATCATTCAGTTATTCTGCTCCTCAACTGTGGAACAAACTACCTGAATACCTGAGGTCTGAAAACATTATTGTTCACTTTAGCTTTTACTTATATTCTCATTTGCTTTTAAATGATTTTATGTCTCCATTTCAATTGTCTTTTAATGCATCTTTATCATTTTAATTTTCTTCTGTTCTGTTTTTGTTTTTGGTTTAAAGCACCTTGAATTGTCCTGTACATGAAATGTGCTGTACAAATAAATTTGCCTTGATTTTGTCTCCTCATTACTTTCTGCGTACTGGGCATTGACTTCGAGAGTGAATGATAACGCAATTCACGGCGTAAAGGGCTCGTCTTACTCATTTGTGTATGGGAACTATTTTTCGGTGCGGAGAAACACAGCCGACGCACACCAAGGACTGTCGGTGAGAGCCTCATTTGTAGTCACACAAACACTGCTATCCTCTTCTGTTCTCCTCTGCATCGATGGTATTATTTCACCCCAGTCATCACAACGCAAACTCAAAATTTCAGTCGCCGTTGGTTGGCACCTCCACACTGACACCAGTTTGCACCAGTCTGGATCGCACATCTGATTCGCTTGGAGTAACGGGATCTTCCAGTGTTCTCTGCTCCAAAGCTCGGAACACCTCCTCTGTAAATACGGGTTTAAAAAGGTAGGCGTCGTCTGTGTTTCTCCGCACCGAAAAATAGTTCCCATACAAAAATGAGTAAGACGAGTCCTTTGTGCTGTGAATTGCGTCATCATTCACCCTTGAAGTCAATGCCCAGTACGCAGAAAGTAACGAGGAGACAAAATCAAGTACATTAATTCACTTTAGACAAAATACTTATAGTTGCAGTTAGTTTAGGAATCCAACCTGTGGTTACTTCTCATAGATTCAGACATTTGCTGGGTCGCCATGAAAATGAACACTGAATTTGCCGTGGGGGTGGGCATCCTTTTAAAGAAAGTAAATTCATATTGGCAGTTTTTTTTTTTCTCCAAGTACTTAGTCTAGTACATTGAACATTCTATATATACTGTTAAATACTGTTTATAAATGTGGACATAAGATCATTATACTCAACCATTGCACACAACTCACATTGGTATTCTACTGTAGTGTGTTATTTGTTATGTTATTTTATGCTCTTATTTATGTTATTTTATTTATGTTTTGTAAATTATGTCTAGTCTGTTTCTCTTTTTATTGGTACGTGAAGGCAACACTTGTAAACGTAAGCAAATTCCTGTATGTGTACACACACCTGGTAATAAAACTGATTCTGATTCATTATTATGTTATAGAAGAAAAAAAGCAGAAAGATAAATCTAAGTACCAGATGTTTTAGATCAGTTAGTATTGTTGTTATATTCAAAGTGGAGCATGTGGATAACTATAAGTACGTGGGAATATTTATAATCACTTATGAAGGTGTATTTTCTTTGATGCAAAAGGTTCTATTATTAGACCTAGTAATACTATTTATTTTGTAACTATTGTTTTTGTTAATTTCATTGCTTATTTGGTTTATTTTTCTACATTTTTGTTTTTTTTTATTTTAGGATATTTCTTCAATTTTGTTCCGTTTGTGTCGTACGTTGTTCATGTTACTGATTATTTTTATTGGTTTACTCATTTTTTTTGTTCATTTTTATTGATCACTTTGGCTGTTTTTGTTCCTTTTTGTTGCTTATTTTATTCTTTTTTATTGTGGAGTTAAGGGGTTAAATTCTGTCCTTTAATTAATTGTAACTCCCCAGTGCTTTACTTTTGTATGATTGGGGGAAAAAAAAAAACAAAAACAAGTTTATCAACTCATAATTGTCTGGTTACAAGATAAAAGTGTTGAACTAGCTGCCGTCGTGTTAATGCTGTTCATTTCACTGTAAAAGCTAATCAACTGAAATCCTCTTTCAAATATATTTAAACCATCTCTAAAGGGAAGTCATCTTCAACTATATTTAATCATACCAAACGTTACTGTACTTTTAATCCTTGACTGAAAGATGTTTTAACGCAGCGCTTCTGGAACTTACCTCAGCTAATTTGGTTTTCGACCGTGACCACAACACACATTGACTGTGTTCTACAGATGGCTGTTTAGGAAAAGCATTAACCCGTCAAAGAAATTATTCCAAAATATTTCATGTGGGAGTCAGAACACTCTGGTTCATTATCGCTGCCATCTTTTCAACATTAGCACTGGGCCAAAAGGTACTCCTTTTGCTTTAATAGCTGACAATCTTGTGCCTGAATTGCGCATTGAAAATGAGTTTGAAAGCATCATTTGATGACATTTAGTATTAATGTTTCCCTGGAAGACGTCAGATATGCGTTCTTGGACAGATCAATCTGCATATATTCATGGTAAATTAAGAAGGAATCCTTGCATTCATGAATACTGCTCATCAATCACAATGCCACATTTAAAATTTAGATTCCTGCTTCCTAAAGCACAGCGTGTGACGCATGTTGGCCTACTTTCACAGCCATCGCCGTCCACATGACCACAGACTGATACAGCAGGTACGCACACGTTAATCACATCTTACTCTGACCATCTAGAACATTCATTCCCAAAGACTGGGTCTGGACCGACAGCAGCTGGGTCGCAGGAGATTTTATTTGGGTCGCGTTGCATCTCAAGCACTGCAAAAAAAATACAAATAAATCAGCAAGAATCATGCATTTGATATTAGCTGCGTTTCCATTACCCTTGGAAATTTGTAAAATGTAAATATCGTTATAAAAAAACTGGTGATGAGACTGAAACGTATGTTCTGTGTCGACCGCTAACCTGTTTGACCGTTAGCGTCGGCACCACACAGCTGTTATTTAATCCCGAGTAGTTTTTCACATCACAATTTATATCACAGGGTTTAAAACAAAATCGCAATAATTTTTTTTTTCCAATATCGTGCAGCGCTAAAATAAAGCTAATTATTTTAGACTTTAAAAGGCACCCCTATGCTAGGTATCGTTCCAACATCAGCCATTTCCTCTGCATCCAGACCACAGAAGGCTGCTGAACACCATGTCAAGGTCCTGCAGGAAAAAACAAACAATTAACAAAAGATTTATGTCGGTTTCTCCCGCAAAGTGGATTTGAAACTGTTTACCTGAGCTGTAAATTACTTCTCAGGTATGACAACTGGCAACATTTGGAATGGATCACCAGGTGCCCAGACATCTGTGGGATTCCCTGAAGGGTTAGTGTGTGTGTGTGTGTGTGTGTGTGTGTGTGTGTGTGTGTGTTTTTATTGAAGCTTTTCTACATTCATGAAGCTCAGCCGTTAACTTTTGGCATTGGTGTTTGAGTGTTTGTGTTAGAGCTGCACAATATATTGTTCGAGCATCGACATCACAACGTACGTGTACAGTGTACGAAACCAAGGCTCAGTGTAGTGTCTGTTGTGCGGAATTAGTTATTTTTAGTTTTTGATTTCTTTTTATTATGTATTATTATTTTTTTTATTCTATTTTATTTTTTAATTTTAAAATATATTTATTTATTTATGTACTATTTATATTTTATCTTTGTATTTTTAATTTATTTTTTAATAAATCTTTATATATTTGTATTTATTTTATTTCTTTAATATTTTTTATTTACTTGTATTTTTTAAATACATATATATATATATATATATATATATATATATATATATTTATTATTATTATTTTTTAAATTATTTTATTTTACTGTGTCATTTGTTAATTTAAGATTTGTATTTTTTTTTATCTCTCGTCATCTGAACCCGCTTTATCCTCACTAGGGTCATGGGGGTCATTGGGGGCCTAATCCAGCTACAATGGGTGAAGACGGGGTACACCCTGTATGAGTCTCCAGTTCATCTCAGGACTGAACATATATAATAAACTGACCCAATGCATTTTGTAATAAATTTTGCTGCATTATATAAGTTATTACATTTTGAGAAGGTTATTATAAAATGCACTTGCAACTTTTTTATTCTCTAGAAAATGTAATAACATGGTACATTACGTAATAACAATTCTAAAGCATAGTTTGTTTTCTTAATTGTATTTTATTTTAATTTGGGCATGCATTTTAGGCTGAAAACCCCCACATAATGAGGCAAAATTTATTACAAAATGCAGCAGTTTATTACAAAATGAAATGAAAAAGTTATTACACTTTGGACGTTTATTACAAAATGCGGCTCAACAAGGGTTAAAAAGAAAATTAAATATAATATTGTGCAGCCCTAGTGTGTGTGTGTGTGTGTGTGTGTCGTGGTAGTAGTTGAGTACTTACGCACACAGAGGAGCAGACGGTGCAATGGGATAAAGAAATAGCAGGAGAAAGAAGAATGATATGACAGAGGCAGAGAAAGGAAGCAGCAGGAGAAGACCACACAAAGAAACAATGACAAAGTCAAAGTGTGTCTCATCCTGATTAAATCATAAAGTGTCTGCAGCAGCAGCAGCAGCAGCAGCAGCAGCAGCAGCAGCAGCAGCAGCAGCAGCAGCAGCAGCAGCAGCAGCAGCAGCAGCAGCAGCAGGAGCAGCAGCAGCAGCAGCAGCAGCAGGAGCAGCAGCAGCAGCAGCAGCAGCAGCAGCAGCAGCGACAGGCTTAAGCCCAATCATGAAGGAAAACTGCAGCAGAGAAGAAAGGAATCACACACACTTTAGCTATGGAAATTAGAAGAGGGAAGCAGACAGATAAATAATGAGACACTGTGAAAGAAATAGGTATAGTGTTTGTTGTGTAAGTGTGTTTCATAGGTTTGATTTCCAGCATCTTCACTTTCTCATCTGTTAAAGTGGCTCTCCATCATAAGCAAACAAACAAAAGCTGATTTATTATGTATCTCATCTCACACGCCCCCCAACATGGTAAATATTGTTCTATACTTCCATTTTGACTACATATTTATTAAATAGACTTTTTTTTTTTAATCCTCCAGGGATGTTTGTGGAGAAAAGTAACATAAACTCCCACTGCAAATAAATTAGGATCTGGTTTAAAGTGTAAAAAGAAAAGAAAAAGTCGTATAGTTTCTACATAATGATTTGTGTGGATATGTATCAGTCATTTTTATTTATTTATTTTGTGACCGGCTCCAAAGGCATGAACAATGCATACAATTGAAAACCTAAATGTCACTGAATTTAAATAGAAGCTGTGAAACTATGATGAAGGTCACTTTTATATCTGGAAACTTTATGATTAAAACAATATGAAGTCAGTGTTTACATTTTTATTTCCTAACAGGTTGAATGTACAATAGGGCTGCATGATATTACAATTTTTTTTAACCCTGTGTTATATGTGTATATACATGATTTATCAAAACGGGGGGGGGGCTTGTATTGGATGTTCTGGGTCTGTGTACATGGTGTCCATTCCAGTTCTGTTTTACATCAGGAAGTGGAAAATAATAAAAGGCCCTCTCCCATCAAGTGTCTGGGGGGGGGGTGGTTTCCACTGACCAGACTCCCACAATCCCCGGTACCACCCTCTGAACTTGGACCATCTGGGGACGTGTCTCACGCGCTCAGTTTGACCTGACGAGAACTCCACCGAACCCCGTCACACTGGCCCTGGGCAGAAACTGTCCCTGTTTTTATTTTCCCCAGTTAATGGTAACAAAGCTCCCAGAATGCATCTGTCCTTCTGCTGATCTCTATCACTAGACTGACAGATATTTACCTCCTTAAATGTGTTTATTTCAAGTTCCCCTTTCAGGCATTTTGTGTTCACGCTGTCAGAAAGACTCAGACCACAAGACCCGAACAGTCCAAAACCAGAGGGGGTGGGTGATCCTCCCCAACCCCCCCTGGCAAATAACCATTATTTATGCATTTATAATGGTTTTATTAATAGTTTATTATACACAATTTATCATAAACAAAGTGTTTCTTTTCTATGAAGAAACCATTGGTAGCCGTGTGAACAAATGCTTTATGATTGTGTATAAGGAATACTTTAATCAACATTAACAAATAGTTAACAAATGGTTAATACATCATTTACACATGGTTAATACAGAGTGGATTATGTGTAGGTGTTAAAAAGTGTTACCGAAAATTCTTATAAATCAAACCCATATCTGTTAAATACAATGTTTAAAAACCAAAACAGGGAGCCTATTAGTGTTGCGTGGGCTACCCACTGGCCAGCGGATATCCGCGGGTGACCCGCGAGTTGGGCGGGCTGTGTCGCAGTATTAATACATATTGCGGATGCGGGTGGGGCGGGTCAGGGACGATCAATACCCGCTGAGGTGTGTGTGTGTGTGTGTGTGTGTGTGTGTGTGTGTGTGTGTGCTCGGCTCGCGCATGTACAAGCCCGTCACTTCCTGTTTTGAATGCTTTTTTATCCCAACTTTTTGTTATTTGTTATTAGCGCCAAATCTCCCTGAACACTCAGAGATAAGAGTGAAAATGTCGGACTTGATCAGGGAGAAGATTAAAACAGGCGATGCGAAGGTTGTACGGAAACGTTGTATGTGTTGGCTTTATAGAGTGATGATGTGGGTGGAGTCTATTTTATGTGCTGGAGTGCATATTGAGACGTTAGAAAGGAGGCAAAAATTATGCTTCATGACTTTTAACATTAGAAGCACAAGGTAAAGATGCTGTGAATGTACTATGTGAGTTTAGAGACAAATTTAAGCTTGCGGGTTGATAGCGGGCGGGTTGGGTTTATCCATACGTGACATCATGCGGGTTGGGCGGGGCGGGCCTAGCCACGTCTTGGGTTTGGGCGGGGCGGATTTCTGTAAAACCCCCTAACCGTGCATCACTAGAGCCTATAGTTCAAAAACTTGACATGATGGACAAAAACTGAGATCAGTTTTAGATTCCGGACCCAAAAAAACCCCCAGTCTGTCAGATGTAATTCCAACTTTATTTATAAAGCACTTTAAAACAACCACAGTGGACCAAAGTGCTGATATTGTTCAATTATTGTAATTGAACAATAATTGTGTTTTCCAGTGAAACAGAAGGCTGCATACTTCCAACTCCTAAAAGAAGTAATTTTTCATGAGTTTCAGCTCATTTCTTTGTGAACTTGGAATATATTTTGTACAGTATATACTTGTCATTTGTTGACCCTACAGTAGCTAACTACAACCTTCACATCTTTTTTTTTTTGTGGATAAACACAAACAACCAATATCCAGCAAAACACAAACTCGGCTGAGGTGAATATTACATATAAATTTGACCTTAACCTCAGAGTCACTAACTGCTAACTTTAATTTACTGGTCATTCAAACCTTGGTAGCTTTAAACACTTTACAACACATACAGTAAATAACAGGAGGACATATTTATCTAGTTACTGACAGAAGGATTTGACTGATAAATAAATAAATACATGTGTATTCTTAAGCATTTGGAGGAGGCATATGATAGCTATATTTGTGTGGACTGGATTCCAATAAGACACCTACGATGTCTGTGTGTAATGTAATACAATTAAGACTTAATTTTTTTTTTTTATTATGGAATTAGTTTAAAATGGCTTCACAAATGTTGTCTTAAATGCATTAACACTATGTATTAAACGTTTTGATTTATTAGAATCAAAAAACCTACAATGTTATCACCTTAGAATTTCTATGGTAGATGTAAAAACATACTTTAGCCTGTTAAAAGGTGGTGACTTACCCCCAACAGTGTCCTGTGAGTCCAGTTCTGGTCCAGTTTTAGTCAAAGTGAAAGTAGTCCCGGCAGGTTTCCCGGCAGGTCAACAAAATAAAACTTCTCAAAACAGTATGTGTTCGAAAGAGTGATTTATTTGCATAATAAAACTGTCACGGAACAAAAACTCATACCTCATACTTGCTAGTCAGTTTTATTGTCAATTCTTCACATGTGCTTTACATGCAAAAAAATCTAAATTGTGTTTCTCACTCTCGTGTACATTTACATAAAGTGCAGATGTGCAACAAACAAAAATCCTAGCTAATTAGGTGATAATAATTACTCTCAATAGTGTTGTCAGTGTCGGGGGGTAAGTCACTGTGGGTCCACCAGAGTAAAGACGCTGATGACATATAGATTAATGTGAAAAATACTGAACTATCCCTTTAACTGCTGAGAATTTGTGTATATTTAATCCTTACTTTTCTACACTCCATAAGCTCTGGTTTTCTTAGTAACCTTTATTTATCATCCCATTCTCCCCCTGGGAAGTACTCAGTGTGATCTGAGTCATATCCACTAAACAGGTCCAATGTTAAGCACCTTTGCACAAGGACACCTTGACAGCACTGCTTGGAGAAAGAAATAGAGGGGGGGGCATTACTCACCATGTGGTATAACCAACTATTTTTTCCTTCTCCCTGTCTTGGGAATTTATACTAAAAAAAAAAAAAGAAACCTCTAGTCATGATCTTACTACTCATTTGCTTACACTGTCTGAACCATACGGTGTCAAACATAAGGCCCAGGGGCCAACTCTGGTCCGCCACAGGCTCCATTTCTGGTCTGTAGGAATATTAACAATATTATTAATGGTGTAAAAATGATTTTAATTCAGGTTCTACGCACAGAATAATTAATTTCAATTGGGTCAGAGCAGAAAAATGTGATCATAATTATCTATAAATAATTAAATACTGCAGATTTTAACGTAAAAAGGTCAAATTATATTAATTTTTTTTTTAAATTAACAAACCATCCTTTTACAATAACCTGAACAAATATGAACCACCTGAAATATCTGAAGGCAGAAAAATAATGGGATTTTTTTGTTTTGTTTTTTTAAGACATGTCAAGTTGTTCATGTTATTCACATTTCAGGGAAACATTATAAAAATCATAATGTAATTTTACTTTTTTTTAAAAACTGTAATTATTTTACTGGTCCGGCTCTTTTGAGATTATAATGGGCTGAATGTGGCCCCTGAACTAAAAATGAGTTTGACGCCCCTGGTCTCGACATTTCGAGCCTGATTGAGGATGTGTACCTTCAGTCTTATTTCTTTTAAGACCTTGGTTCTGCAGCTACTTTAACAACAGGGCCATGTTTCAGACTCAGTCACAATGACTTGCCTTGAGGAAGGCCAGTAATCACCACAACAATACATCAAGTCTCCACTTGTAATAACCACATTATCAAGACGTATGTTTACTCTCACTCTAGGTAAAGAGAAGGGTCATATTGTTGAGCTCCATTAAATGACGACAGGGCTTTTATAGTCGAGTATCTGCTGCACAACAAACAGTACAGGGCAGAAAAGTTCCTGGTATGTAGTCTCCAGGTATGTGTTAATGTGTCTTGCAGTAATGCTTGAAGGACATTATGAGACAATTGTGTTATGGGTAAATATAAAAAAAAAAATAATAATAATAATATAAAAGTTTATGCACAATTTCTGATGTCGACTTTGACTGTGTATAAAACTTTTATTTCTCAGGAGGTAAAAAAGCAACTCTTTCTCCAAATGAATTGGTTATTCGCATATTTGGATTAATGTATTTAATTCATCCAATTCAACCTGTAGGGTTTTTTTTTTCTTTCCAAAATTGGATAAAATGGGAAAATGGCTGTTACCCCCCCCCCCTCCAAACATAAAAAACGCATTATGTTTTTTTTTTTTGTTGTTGTTGTTTTGGAAACAATAATGAAGAAATTAGTTGTTTCGTTGTCATATTTTTGGTTTTATTTTGAAAAATGAATGAACAAATAATATACGGATTATGGTAAATCATCCAAAATTGAATCTATTCTTCCTTTCATTGATATGGAAAACATATAATGTCTAAATCAACAAGTACTCAGAGAATGCCTAATCTCACCCCTATTTTGTGCCAGTCTAATCCAGCTCCAGTGGGTGAAGGCAGGGTACACCCTGGATAAGATGCCAGTTCATCACAGGGCTGAACATAGACAAACTAGTATTCAGATAATGCCTAATCTCGCCCCTGTTTTGTGCCAATCTCAAATTACTATGACCATATGTTCTTGAATTAGTCAATAATGTGATTTTGACATTTCTACTAAATGCGACCTTGACCTTTGACCTTTTGCAATATTGATAATTTCATTATATGTATATATGCGTCACTGCGTGTAATATAATAATATATTATTTATTGATTAAGTTACAGTGTGATATGCGACATGTTACCTTTGACCTCCAAAGATCTCAAAAACAATTGGTCGTAGGTGATAACACCAAGTATGAGAATTATATAAAACTTCATTCTGCCTCGTTTGGTACTAATCTGAAAGTTCTGTGACCCTTCGTTCTTCAGTTATAACTGATAATGTGATTTTGAACTTTTAGTTAATTGTGACCTTGACCTTTGACCTTTACTCAAACAGCTCATTGCATCTGATGTTCATTATCTATATGTATATGTCCATGTAATTTCATGGAGATATGTCAAGTATTCATTGAGTTAAAGCATGATATGTCTCTGCGAGGACACACACACACACACACACACACACAGTGATTACAATAATCTGTTATAACCAATGTTGGGCGAGATTAAATATCTTTCAATTTATCGCATAAACATGAAGGTGGTGGTGGTCAGACCAAAAACGTAATTTCTTTTCATATAATTGGGCAGCCATTTAAAAAAAAATACAGAATCACAATACCCAGTTAACAGAGCAAATCAATTATTTTTAAAACATATATTGAAAGTAGAAGCATTTTTCTACATGAATTATTTATTTCATGTGTCTGATTATCGGTGACATTGTAGATTTAACTTGTCTGTGTCAAAAATCATTGGTGACATTATACTCCTACATAAGGAAGTGAAAATTGTCACTGGTCTACGAGTAAAACGCCTGCATAGTAAGTAATGTAGTGAAACTTTATTAAGTTTGAGTCACTAATGAACAAAAATTAAGTCAAAATGATGTTTGGTAGTAATTTCCGCGATACAGTCTCGGGTCAAAATGTGAAATTCTTCGAATTAATGAGACAATGAGTAATGCTCAATTTATCTCAAAGCCACCAGATCTACTTTAAAACACTGTCTGCTTATTAAAATATATCTACTGCACTGGCTTCTACTGGGAGACGTATAAGTCTGTTGAATAAATGTATATCTTTAAAGTACTATATACATAGAAAACATCATAATTTGTTTTCAAATTCATTTTATTAAACTATATAAGACTGATAGAAGCGTGTGTTAGGTCTGAAGCAGATAATAAAACAGAGAGAGCAGTGGTCAGTTAACAAAGATGCACATGGTACAGTAGTTTAATCAGGTATTTTGTAGTTTTAGAATGGAATAAAATAGACTAGAATATTTTTACTGTTTATTTCACAACAAAGTTTTAGTATTTGCATACATATAAAATATAAAAGATAAAATATGGCACAGTAAAAAGCCAGTGAATGCTGCATCAATATTACACAAATAATTTACACAGGCTTAAATAAAACATTCCACAGTAAAAATCACAGTGTGTGATAACAGTGAAATTGCACCAAATATTACACAGTACTGTATGTGTATTTGAAGGTGGTGAGCCATGTGACAACCTAATTTCCCTGAGGGTCTGTCTGTCTGTTTTCCAATGTCCTGTTGTTTAATGACATTAGTAGAATATATGAAAAAGTGTATGCAGTCAGTAGAGAATCACACGATGAGAATATCTACACGGCAATTAATGTCAGCACATTAACATTTATAATACAAGTATGTGAACTACTTCAACTTCTTCAACCAGAATTCGTTAGATCAAATATTTCACAGCATGACGTGTTCTTGTTCAGACTTTCTTCTTGTCAGAGTAGCCGTACACTCCATTAAAAGTATCACAGGCCTGTAAATGTCCTAAAGATTTGGCTGTAGTTTTTACACACTGATAACCCCAGAAACAGTTGATGCATCATCCATCATATGGTCTGAGACCAACAGCACCAGTGTGACTTCCACCTCTAACCCTGTTACAGCTGAATCATGCTCAACATTCCCTCCTGCGCTGGTCCCATCTGTGAACCAAAACCCTTTAGTCCAACTATGCAGAGTACATTTTAACACTGTTGTATTTCATTCAGTAAACACAACTTCTTCTGCAGATATTGTAGACGTACAGTAGGGTGTCAAACATACGGAAGGCAGACCTGGAAAATATAAGGTCCGGGGGGCCATATGTGGCCCAATAGCTGGCCCTGACTAGCCCACATGAGGTCACTGTCAAATTAAAAGTCAATGCAAATTTATAACATACAGCTTTTATTTTGAAGAATCTACTAAATCAGGGGTTCTCAAACTTTTTTGGCCCAGGTCCCCCTTGGAGGGGTGAAATTTTTCCATGTCCCCCCTCATCCTTGCAATACTGAAAATGATAAAAAACCACTTCAACAATGATTATTATGAAACAATAATAACCTTTTTTAATAGTGCTTTTGTGCAAACCAGCCACATTTTCAGGTATTATAATATAAATGAGCACTTCAGAAACAACAATTTTAAATAATTTTAAAATGATAAACGGAACAAAAGACACACAAAACCGTGTGTGTGTGTGTGTGTGACAGACAGACAGACAGACAGACAGACAGAGACTTAATGAGAGGGATGAGCTTGTCAAACTCAATATAACTATCAATGTACTTTCTCTTTTTAGGGTTAGGGCGTTTGTTTTTGTCATTGTCATTTTCATTGTCATTTCTTTTACCACTTCTTGAGGAACTTGGCGGACACAAAAATCGATCCATGTTCGCTGCAGGGTGGCTAAAAATAGCCTGTGACTCGCTCCGTCTCAATTTAGTCAAGCTGGCGTCAAACAGCACTGTTACTTCCGCCCGCTCGCTACAAAATAAAACTTCTGCATTTCAAAATAAAACAGCAAAAAAAACCCAAAAAAAACAAAACAAAACCGTGAATAATTTTGCGTACCCCCTGGACATGCGCCACGTCCCCCTAGGGGTCCGCGGACCCCAGTTTGAGAACCGTGGTACTAAATGAATGTTTTTTTTTCACACTCAGCATAAAGCTTCTGTACCAAATTGGTTTGTTGCTCAGTTTCAGCTATACTTCACCGTGATTCGTCGGTCAGTTTCAGGGAAATCAAGCCAAAAGTTACATTGAGCGAAACTACACTACTATGGTAGCACATAAGATTTGCTGCCGCTAGGAGGGTGTAGCGTGGCTAGGCTAGGTCTCAATCTTATGGTTGATTTGGTCGAGCAGCTACTTCACAATTTCCACCAAAATAAATGCAAACATCACATGTAGTATCTGGTCTAACATGTTGAAAGTTGAAACAAATGCAAAACAGGAAGTGAACGTTAAGCGGCAGGTACAGAACCCTCTGTGCCTCCAGCTCTTAAAGCCCAATTAACTAGAGTGGAATACACTCGTTTTCATGGAAAGTTTTATTCAGAATTAATATGTCTGAAAATGTGTTTCTTGTTTGTTTTGTATGAAATAAAACACCTTAAATAATTGAAATCAAAGTTACTGAAATGCCTGAACAAAATGATTTCCATTTATTTTGGAGCCAGGCTGGTATTACACAGTACATAAACACGATGGGATTCTTACTGGAACTAAAATGGATCTGACATTCCCGTTGGTGATTGTCATGATTTATTTTATCTTAATTTTTTATTTATTTTTTTCTTGTAGCCGTCACAGAGATGATCAAGTAAACCAGATGTTAGTTACACAAATATGAATGCCAATGTCTTTTTTTTTTTTCTTGCTGGCAGTTTCCTTATTGTTCTCTCCTTTCACATCATAAATCTGAGCACTCTTTAACACCACCTTACGTTCTTGTTAATAGCAGACCAGAATCTGCATAAAGAGTCATTGAAATACATCAGTTCCTTTTAACAGATGGTTCCTAAAGGAGACCATGGAGCAGTCAATGCACAGTGTGTTACAGGAGCTAAATTGATTCTCTCTTTTTTTTATCTCTAAAGATAAAAGCCCGTAACGTGTAAAGAAAGTTGATATTTTTGCATAAGGCGCCATATGGGGACACGTCGGTGCCGTCGTCCTCATCTAACCTTCGCCTGTTTCTCAAATCCCTGTTACACGGTGTGACAGATGACTGCATTGTGTGAGGATTTGAAAAGACTACGTGTCCTCACTCATGCATAGTTTGTTCAACAGCAGCCATTATAATAATAATAATAATCTGTAACATGTAATGCAGAGGTGTCAAACATGCGGCCCGGGGGCCAAATCCGGCCCTCCAAGGGGTCCACTCTGGCCCCTGGGATGAAGACATAAATCATTTTAGTTTATGTTCCACTATAAAACAATTTAATATCAAGTGGGTCAGATCTGTAAAATACTCTGATACTTCTGTATAAATACTCATAATTCCAAATGTTTCTCTTTGTAAATGTAAAAAACGTTCATGTCATTTCATAGTATTTTCACTAAAATGATTTCACAAAAATACAAGTAATCTAAACAAATATGTACATTTACCAATATTCTACCTGTTACTAAATGTTTTATGCATGTTTTCTTGATGTGTAAATGATATATTGAGACATAATATTGTTCAAACTACACATTATTTTCTTAAGAAATGTCGGTTTGTTCACATTATTCACATTGTTTTTAAAGGATGTGAACATTTTCTTCACATAACTTAACTTTTTTTTTGCTCTAAAACATAGAGGAAAGTTTGGAGTTGATATAATTTTTATATTATTATGTCATTATTTCACTGGTCCAGCCCTCTGCAGATCAAATTTGGCCCCTGAACTGAAATGAGTTTGACACCCCTGATGTAATGTCATAGTAATAATCATAATAATTATTTTAATCTCTTCAAATTTATAACCTTATTGTTTTAAACAAACATTGCCATTGTTTGTTTATTTATTGCTGTTTTCTATTTAGCAATTTTTTTCATGGTGCAAAGTGGCCCTAGCCTAGCCACGCTAGGCCCTCCTAGCGGTAATAGTACCGTAGTAATCTAGTTACACTCTGTCGTAACTTTTGGCTCGATGTCCCTGAAACCAGTGAAGTATAGAGTCAGAGGGCGGGCCTAACAAAGTGATGCTGCAACCATTCGACTATAGGAGAAGAAGAACAACGGGTGGTGATTTCCTATTATCAAAGATTAGTGAAGAATGTGAGGAAACATCAGCAAACTTTAAATTATTTTTACTGAAGTGACAACAGTCGTTCAGCTCCATAATCCACCATTTTGTTTAGTCATTCCTAACTTTCTCCAGACTCCTCCGTGAACTTTCCGGCGCTCTAACTACATCATCCTAAAGATTTCGCTGATTGGTTGTAGTAGCGTTCTATTGCATACAGAGAGATTTAAAAGACAACCTTTTAGCCCCGCCTCCCCTGACTATACTTCTGCACTAAGACACTTTCATTAAATAAATCATTAACATAACAGCTACTGTGTTTTTACCCTATTGTAATGTTTGGAGTATGGAAACGGCTGCTCCTGGTACAGTGATATAAGCACATGTGTTACTGTTATATATGCAGCTCATAGTCTCCTGACATGTGGACACTTTACCGCAAATGTCAAACTCTGCCAATGCCACCAAAGCCAGTCTGTCTGCGTTAGTCACCCAGCACATTTCTAATGCAGTTAAAATGACTTTACATCTTCTTCACTGTGATGACTGGAGCACATCTGCTCATTTAAAAATACGAGAGGCTTCTCAGTAGGACTCTACATTGATATGCTCCTTTATCCCAAATGATGTAAAGTATGGTTTGGACCGTACCAATTATGTTTTAATAGGTATCAGCACAGTTTGGAGGGATTTAAAGCAATAACATATTCTTACTTTGTTGAACTTTGCAAGTTTTTTTTTCTCATCTTCCTCATCTCTGAAGCCCTTTACTTTAATATTAAAATATCAACTCTGTCCAAATGTGAACTTATGACTATATTCAATTTATCAAGTGTGAAAGAAGCCTAATGTTGGAAGTTTTCCATTTCCCCTGCACTTCAGTAATTAGAAGAACACGAAGATTTGTTTTTCATGAAGAAAAACATTTAAACTCATACAAATGTCACTTATTCCTTTTACTCACAAAACAAAAGTAAAAACATAGTTTTTATTTTACTATTAATTAGAAGTGCCTGAAAGAATTAATGCATTTAATTAATGTTGTGGAGATGTGAGCACTTTCTTTAACCTAATACAGCAAAACAAGGAAAACATGCATTTTTTAAAATTCAAACAGACAGATACATTAATTGGTTTAATTCATCTACTGAGTAAGTGGGAGTTTGTCTGGTATTATGTTGTGAAAATATAACAAGCATGTGTTTTACTGGTTGGAAGTGTCATGTGATGATATATATATATATATATATATATATATATATATATATATATATATATATATATATATATATATATATATATATATGGATACAAATATGTTTATGAGTGAATAAATCTAGGAGACATGGCGATTTGTCTTTTGTTCTAGACCTAAAATCCATGGTAAATATGTTTCATCAGTTGAATGGGGGGGCAATTTTCTTCATGTGTCAAAAATGAAAATTCCTTTAATGAGAGAGGACATGGATAAATTAATATGATGTAAAAATAAATATATCTGATGTGATTATTGCACAAAAATAACACGTATAAAATATGGCTACACAGTTTAATTAAAACTTATTTTACATATTAAAACAAATAAGACCCTAGGATAAGTCAATAAATCAAATAAAAATGTGAGTTTTCTTTACTTCATACAACAAAAATAAGAGAAATTCACTTGTAGTTAAAGGTATATAGCAAAACAATATAATTACAATAATAATATGTTGATGGTTTTGATTATCTCAAACATCAAAAATGAAATTAATTACATTAGCTATAAATATATGAAAAAAAAAAAAATTTCCTTTATTCACAGGAAATAAGAGAAACTAAAGTTATTGAATTGCATGAGCAAAGTAGTTTCTATAAATTTTTGAGCTAGACTGGTATTCTTAAACAGTAGATTAACACTGGAATACTTACTGGAATAAATAGACCTCAAACTGTAAAGTTTTTCACATTAAGCGTCTAATTTGATTAAAGCTACTGAAAACAGCCACATATCGACAACTGAGTGTTGAATAAACATAATCTATAAATGTCTGTCTGTGCAGAATCCAATAGAAATGAGTTTAAAATTAACTTAGCACTTTAATGCACTTCTGGGTGTTTATTGGAGGCAATATTTAGATGCTCTGACACGCTCCTGAAATGTGTGTTAATTAGAGCAAACAGTCAAGAAAGTCGTGATGCCAGCACATTCCTTTTGGAACAGCAGCAGATTGTATTGGTGTCAGAAAAGTACAAGTGTGGATGCAGGAAAAGATGAAGGAAGTGCTTTCCTCATCCGTCCCTGGAGACGAGTGCAGCTAATCTGCTGTTTGGGATTGTAATTGCTTGGATTTTCCTCCTTCATTATTCATTAATCGCTCCCTGTCAATTAATTATTCCAGATGATGAAATGGCTCCAGAGAGACGAGAATCGGTTGTAAATGCACGTCATGTCTGTGTGTTGTGACACCAAAGTGGATCCTTAAACAAAGATGGCTCCCCACAGCTGTAGTGTTACAAACTACACCAGAATAATACACAACATTTCTATTTACGTAGACTTCATTCCACTGTCTACTTGTTTATTCATATGGTTGTACTGTAACAAGGTTTAGACAGGTTTATATATATATATATATATATATATATATATATATATATATATATGTATATATGTGACCCACCACCACGAAACCAGGCATAAGTGTGTGTAAATCCAAACAGAGTTATCTGTGTAGCTTGGTAGAGTGGAAACTAAGGTTTAAGATGGTGAAAAAATGATGTTTCTATCACAAGTAGAACCAAAGTTATGGTCATTTTAATATCCACATTTGGACATATTTTGCAATTTGCATATTTTTAGATATTGTCCGTTAAAGTTTTGGACTGTTTTGGGGTAGGAAGTCCTTAGCAACGCATAATAATTTGTATCCGATTGACACAAATTATTCACAGATGTTAAAGGACACTCTGATGGACATGTCACAGAAGTTTTATATATTATAATAATAGGACAGAAGTGTGACGTATTATAATCATTTGGCTTACACCATTGGACAGAACATTCAATATAAGCTTTTACCTCGTACCAAACACTTGGGTGTTTACACACGGAACGGAGATCGTTTTGTTCGGCGAAAAGAGGTGGAAGTCGTCTTTGTCTTTGCTCAGCAATACCTGAACTTTTGTCACCGCTTAAATAATTGACTCAATAAACACCTTTATTGATTGAATTTCAATGTAATGACCACAGGAAGTGAACATAGAGGTGTTAAGGTACCGTTTTTTGATAAGGTGTAAACACAAATAACAAATCGCCTTCCAGCCTAAATTTGGCTGTAGCTCTGAACGGGTCAGCGCGACTTATGCCTGGTTTCGTGGTGGCGGGTCACATATATATATATATATATATATATATATATATATATATATATATATATATATATATATATATATATATGTATATGTATGTCTATGGATCATATCCAGACTATGAATTCATATCACAGTCGGGTTTGCCAGGTTCAGAAAACTCAGATATTCACACAATTTGTGGTGAATGACAAGTTGTTTGTTCAAGCAAACTAAGATCTGATGTTTTAAATTAAATTAAGCGAGCTGTCACGAGAATATGAGGACAACAGGAGGGTTAAACTTTGAAAGAATGCAACCCTCTTGAGAATCAAGTGATGTGGAAAAAGAATAAAGGAATTGCTGTCGATAGTTTTCAGTTTTGTCTGATACAGAAAAAAACAAGTCACGTAAATCCATAAGACATTATGTCAGCTCTAACTAGTACAGTTGTTTTGTTTAGATTTTTCTGGTATGTAAATACACATTAATGATCATTGGATTTTCAAGTGCTAGACAGACATTTGAGTGTATTTTAATTCCTCATATGAATAGAAATAAAAGTATTACAGTGTGCTTATGTTTGACATTCTTCATCTCATGTCCTTGGTACGATGTTTGAAAAGGCGCTCATTAATAATTACTTCATTGTGCATAACTAAAGTCTATTCTCTAGTATATTCTGTGCAGTTTATTGTTTATTCTCAAAACATAGGTTAGTGATTCAGAGTAATGAGAATATTTGCACAAAACAAAGTTATGTCATTCACTATTCATTGGATAAAAATGTGGCAATATTTCACAGTGTGTTAAATATGTGTTCATCTTATTCATCTTATTTAATTTATATGAAACTGAAGGAAGGTATAAATAAATATAAATCTTGGTCTTATGCAGGTTACTTTTTAATCTATAAAGACTTAAACATCCACTGACAACCTAAATTATCTACAGTACCGAAGCAAACTAATACTAATCCTATCAGCACATGTCAACAGTTGGTGTAAAATATAGTTTATTATGTTTTTATGGTCATCAGATATAACCTACGTGGACGTTCAGAAGCTCTGTAATGAACATGGAAACGCCGTAATTCTCTGCAACATTGATTCACCAGTAAAACACATGGAGTTTGATCAGAGGCAGTGGACGGAGACATTTGTTTATGTTCAGTTAATGATATATTTTACTGACACGATACTAATTTAATTTATTCTGAGCTTTTATGAACATCTACATCACAGGTGTCAAACTCTAGTCCTCGAGGGTCGGTGTCCTGCATGTTTTAGATATTTCCCTCTTCCATGTGACTCAGTTTAACCTTTTAACTCCTGAGTGTTTAGCAATCGGTTAAAAAAAGTTACAAAATAAAATAAACTAAGCAACAACACAAACAAAATGAATAATAAACTAACAAAATAATTGGTAACATGAGCAAAGTAAGACACAAATGGCAGAAAATCAAAGAAAAATACTAAAATAAAAAAAAATAATGTAGAAAAATAAACCAAATGAGCAACAACAAAAAAATATTTCCAAACTGGCAAATAATGTGGAACATTTTAAAGAAAACTATTATTGAAATTTGGTCCCAGCCATTTTAATTTTGCCTTTAAAAAAATGTTTAAAGAAAATAAAAAATAAAAAAAAAACTCTTGCTTTTTGACACCTTTTCCATCCACAATACTCAAAGGAAAAGGGTTGAATTTTTCGGAAAATATTTAAACTAAATCATCCATTCAGAATGCATCAGACATTTAAAGAGTTAATAATCAGCTCCTCATCAGACTGATAATGATGCAATGACCTCCAGGTGTAATGGAAGAGGGAAACATCTAAAACATGCAGGACCCCGGTCCTCGAGGACCGAAGTTTGACACCCCTGATCTACATGATCCGAAAAAGAAGATAATATTACAATAAATGCTTATAAATCACTTAAGAAAGGTTCATATAGGTAAAATGTATTTTGGAAACTGCCACAAAAGTAGTATTTGTGAGTTAAATGTAACATGTAGAGACCAGAGATGTATAGTAACGAAGTACAACTACTTAAGTACTGTACTTAAGTAATGAAATGCAGTATCTGTACTTTTTTGGAGTATAATTTTTTTCGCCTACTTCCACTTCTACTGCACTACATTTAAAAAAAAAAAAATTAATACTTTTACTCCGATACATTTTTAATGTGCCGAATCGTTCCTCTTATTAAAATAGTTCAGAAACATACCAAACATACCAAACATGCCAAACATACCAAACATACCAAACATACCAAACCCATATCATATTAATACCACAGTGATAAATGGTTCTGTCACCTGGTTTGATGATGGTGTCTCATCATTGGACGAGTCATTAATCAAACATTACATAATAAAACTGCACGCTCTAATCCACCTTTTGACAATGTTACATGTGTAGCTGCTACACCGTGTTTACACAAGAAATATTTGGTTTGTCACTTGGTCATATTCTTGGAATACTCTGGCCTTTGAAAGTTGTAGTTTTTTCGTAAGTGAACTAGTATGTACTTGTACTTGTACTTGTACTTTAATATGAAATTTGTACCTTTCATATTAAATATATAAATGTGTTCAAACTTGTGACTGCTTTCATTTAGTATAGTACTACACAGTACTTTTACATTTTACTTTTACTTTCAGTACTTAAGTAGTATTTTTTTCATTACTTCTACTTGTAATTTTACTTCTACTTTTACTTTCAGTACTTGAGTAGAATTTTTTTTACATACTTCTACTTGCAATACTTAAGTACAATTTTCTTTGGATACTTTAGTACTTTCACTTGAGTATGATGCTTGAAGAACACTTTAACTTTTACTCATATCAGTTTTTTGATGTAGTACTTGTACTTCTACTCCACTCCTCTAGTCCAGTACTTTATACATCTCCGGTAGAGACTGTACGTTTGTCGACCATAGCCCATTGTGCACAAGGACTTGGATAATTAAAAACAGTACAGTGATGAACCATGTTTCCCTAATGTTCTTAAATTAGTTACTGCTATGAGCAGCAGAACTCCAGAGGGCAAGGATCTACACTGTACATGTGACCGACTGACCTAAATCTGCTCGACTGCTCCTCCATAATTTAAGATAATTAAACGTGTTGCTTCTTTTTTTAAAATTGTGCCTTTGGCTATTTTTAAAATGTACCTGAAGGGGAAAAAATGATAATAAACAGGTGTTTTTTAACTGCAGATTATGAAATGATCACTCTATATAAAAGTTATTCATTAGAATCTTTCCCACTGAATGAACCATTTGTCGTTCCTTTAACATTTTTAGTTCCTCCTACAGGCACGCTCTTTTTTTTAGTTCTCCAGGAACTATAGGACGTCCGTGTTTGGTGATTGGTAGAGCCCAGGCCACGCCTATTTCTACATTTCCTCATCTTACATTACCATGTCTTTAAAACTGTCTGTGTAGCATCAGCTGTATGTTGGAAAAAATACAGAGAAAGTAACAAATAATTGGACCGACGACGTGTTTTTATTTAATTTTTTTGGGTTAATAGGGATGTTGATAAAAAGCTTTGACATTAACATACGTCGTAGTATCACCTGCCACTGGAGTCGTCATCTCCTAACTCTCTGTAAACTCTTTCATTATTGACCATTATTATTGATTATTAAAGAGAAAGGAGGAATCAGAAGGAGGAAGACGAAGGAGGAGGAGGAGTTGTGGAGCTAAACCAGGAGCCTGTTGGGGGTGGGCTTATCGCCTGTCGCCTGTGCCGACCTGTGACCCCGGACCCCCGCCCCTGCCTGTCTGGACCAGCCCCTCCTCCTGCATTTATACATGGACGTTCATCTATAGCCTGTCCGTCCATGGGAGTGGGTCTCTCCTTCAATGTGGTTCTCCTCAAGATTTCTTCTTTTTCCCACTGGGTTTTGAAGTTTTTTCTTGCCGAGAAGGAGGGTCTACGGACAGGGGATGCTTGGGACTTTTCATGTATCTCTGTAGTTGATTGTGTTTTTGTAAAGCCCTCTGAGACGACTTTGTTGTGATTTAGGGCTTTATAAATAAAATTGAATTGAATTGACACTAGACGCTGTATTTGACTATAATTAAACATTCCTGTGACACAGAACATAAACACTGTGTCCTCATCGTTCTATATTCTAGTTTATAGTAGCGCTGTCCTCTATTACCTTGTGTGATTGTTGAGTTTAGTGCTTAAAGAAAACATCACTGTGGTGGACGTTAGTGTCACATTAACCCCTCCCATGGTTCCGACTGCCCTGTCGGAATGCAGACCCAAAGCTTCCCGAGGAACTTAGCTCTAGGAACTTAAATAGTTTGTAGAACCACTCTGTGGGGAAGAGCCTATTCATCATTTTCTTTTGTTTTTTTCTACACAATAAATGTTCTCATACCATACAGTTGAATTGTATATGAGCAGCTTTTGCCCAGTGTTATTACCAAAGGCTGAATGCACTCACTCATGGGTGATTCTCACGAGACGCAAAACTATTGCAGTGATGCGATGACTCTGCACAATAATGCTAACTGTAGCATTAGCTATTATGACCTAGTTAAATAATAACCTTTGTCACATTCTGAAAAATAATACCCGATTACCAAACAAATTTAATTAAAAAAAAAAAAACACATTTTCATTATGAAATGCTGACTCATTTGGGTAATGAGAATCAGTCTTGTCATGTTTGCGTTCAGTGATGAGACAAATCTTAAAATTTTACAGTAGCATAAAATAAAGGGATATTCTGTTAGTACAGATGCATTGTGGGTAGTTTCAGATCATATTAATATTTCTAAAGCTTTTCAATGCAGTTCTAAAATATATTGCAGTAATGAGAATAATGATTCATGGACATGATATGAATATTCATTATTAAAACACTCAAAAATAATAATTAATGAAACTATTGACATATAACAGTGTACTTGTAGCTATATTTATTTATTCATGTATTTATTGCCATGTTTTCCCCTAATTCAAATAACAACACTTTTTAGTCGGGCTACATTTCGCTGATGAGAATATGCCCGGAAAATATAAATAGAATGTTTTAAAATGACCTCGTGTGAAAGAAAAAACATCCTCAACAGTAAAACAATGCTACAGTATATATATAATTTATTTCATATTTAACCACAAAAAAACCTCAGGGCCATTGATTTATCTTTTTTTTTTTTGTTTAGTTTCATGAGAATCCTCCTCATGTCTAACTATCCTATCATGTTTTCTGAATATAACAGTGAATAAAAGCAGAGCAGCACTGTACTGGGGCAGGCATTTACTTAAAACTTGCATGGCCTGGGATGTCACAGAATAAATCAACACATTGAACCTCAGAGACAGCTCCTCTCGGATCCGGTGTGTTGAGTGACAGTTTTTGGCATTAGGGTAGGGATGCAGAGGCTTGGCCCAGGATCCTGAGGGGCCGCAAAGCCAATGGGTATTTAAGTAGCAGTAGATCCCGGCTTTGAAACATGTCACTCCAGTTGACGAGCCTCTGACTGAAGGCCTGGCTCCCACTGCTGTGAAAGTGTTGGGTCAGTGTTGTGGTTGTTTGATACTATATGAATTTATAAAAAAAAAAGCACAGCTGGGTACGTAATGAACAGACAAAATAATCTAATCAAACCCAGACAAAAACTTAACACTTCTTTTTTTTAAACACCATTTTGTTCAAGTGTCACAGTTAAAAAGTTTTACAGTTTTACACATAATTATTATAATTTTTTTTGGTTCTTTTTCCTTAAGTCCACAACTCACACAAGGGCGTCACAGCCATTTAAAATGTGGGGGTGTTCTAGGTTGTGTCACATGAGTCTATTATTGGAAAATTAACAAACTAACCCATTAATGATTACATTTTTTATATTAAAAAAGTAATATATGGCTGAAAATAATAACAAAAATATGTTTTTCCTCAATTAAACATTTATTGATTTGATTTGATTTTTTGATTTGAATGATTTATTTCGAACATGTGCAAAGTGCAACAATAATCAATACAACAATAATAATAATAACAATGACATGTTCGAAAAGGAGTAGGATGAAGCATAAGCTTATTTAATCCTACCCCTTCTTCACTTCCCCAATAACCTAAATTCATCTTATAGCAATATAGTGCATAGTACAAAAAAAATGATGATAATAATAAAATAAAAAATAAAATAAATAAAATATTAAATTCATAAATCAAAATTATGAGATAAAAAGTAAAAAATATAAGATAAAAAGTAAAAAGTCCAAATTATGAGATAAAAATGATTTTAAAAATCACACACTGATTTTACAGACACTGTTCTTCTTTTTTCTTACTAAAATGTTTTGTCCATGTCAGGGGAGACGACTAAGAATATGTTCCTCAGGGGGAACATCAGTGAAAACAGTTCTAGAACCACTGTCTTAGGGTAAATGTCACAGAACAAGACATAGTTTAATTAACTTAGTTTAACAACGGCATCATTTCTCATTATTTACTTTTTAATGACTGTTTGTTAACACTGCGAAGAAGAGCTGTTTATATTACCGCTGAACTGAGGTGCGCTTCATTTACATATGCTGTTGTACCGCCCGGGCGGGTAAACAGTTTAAACCATAGATATTGTAATTGTTTGGTGTGATTGTGACGACAGTAACTGTTTATCCTGAAATAAAAAGTAGGTGAGACCAACTCTCCGTCCGTTTCCTGGATCCAGTAACGATACGATATATAAACTCTGTAAAAAGTGGAGGGTATGAAATGATCTGGTTGGAGAAGTGTCGCAACACCCCCATCCCCCACAGCTGCGACGCCCATGAACTCACGCCAACAGTAGTGTATGTGTGTGACCCAGATAGCACCACATAATGAAGTGAGGCCATGAACATACACTGGAAACCATATCAACACAAGGCAGACGGCGACATCACAACTACGTGTGTTATTTGTTTGTGCTTTGTTAATTTCCCCCTTCATTAGCTCTGTTTTTCGGTTAATGGCCTGCTCTCCTACTTTTCGTACCTGCTGGCAGTGAGAGGGGGACTCCAGTTGTAAACCTGTAATGAGTCGATATCAGTCCACCGCTGCCAATGTACCTCGGGGGCAACTAAGTGGGTATGCAGTGCAGTCAAATGAACTCTGCTTCCTTGTTGTGTTTGATTTATTTAGTTTCTTGTTTCTCTGTAAAATGATGGGAATGCATCATGATTAGAAAAATAAACCATTAACCAGAATGGGCTTTGATTCTGTAAAGTCTCAATTGCTCTTTTCAGACAATGTTTTTTTTTTCCCTCCATTTTCAAGTTCCATTAGTTGTGTTTAAACATGTTATTCAGGTCAATGACATCGATGACGTTGAGGAGGCTCATGTTGTTTATTACCTTCATACTTCATTATATTAAATATTTTTAAATGTTGTATATTTTTATATTTTACGCACATAATTCATTTTCATCACAGACATAACTTTATTTGGAAACACTTTATAATACTTACACACAATTAACTATGTAATAACCATTTATTACCTGTTTGTTTATTATGTATTAACCATTTGTTACCTATTTTTTAAGGGTTTATTCATACTCAATTTATCATAAACAGATAATTTGTTCTTCTTTTCTATGAACAAACCATTTGTAGCTGTGTGAACAAATGCTTTAGGATTAATTGTGTATTAGCAATACATTAATAAACATGAATAAATGGTTAATACATCATGAACAAACCATTTACACATGAGTAACAAATGGTTAATACAAGGTGGGATGTGTGCAGGTATTATAAAGTGTTACCTTTTATTTTAATGCTTGTATTTTCTACTTTAAATATGTTGCACTGATGGATATGTTTAAATCTCATTGTACATTTATTTGTATAATGACAATACAGGCTGTCTGTCCGTCTATCTGAAAAATCTGAAAATAAACCTACAGTTGGAAGCTTTCAATAATCTCTGTAGTGTCACTAGTTTTAACACTTTTAATTCCTTTAAAATAAAGCCTGCTAGTCTTTAATGCACTGGGGAAACCCTGCAGGATATATACAATGATATATTCGTATCTAAAAGGACTCGATTTCATTGCAAGTGAAGCTTCTTCCTCGATGATTCTTAGTTTTTTGGTTGAAATGACCCTTTGGCATCACGCTGTCAGGGGTCATTTCACACTGATGTGCACCTTGTTCTTAAAGGTTAACTCACTTAACCCTTTTATCACCGTGTGGAAATGTGGTCACTGCATTTTACACATCAGCACAACCAGCACACACGTCACACATTTGAAGCAGTCGTCTGCCGGTGAAAACACTTGAGGACAAATTTCAAATATCTTCATCAACACCCTGGTCAAAGCACCAACAGCAGAATTAACCGATACGTGCATGTCTTCAATGGTGGGAAAAATCAGAGGATAGAATAATACAACAAATAAAAACAAAGGGTCTGATCTGGCTGAGAATCACAGTTGGAAAGAAAAAAAAAGAAAAAGAAACAAACCTGGAAGTGTCAACGCGACACCACCACCCTTACTTATAAAGTCAGTGTTTAAGGCAGGGGTCTCAAAATCATTTTCTTCAGGGGCCACATTCAGCTTGATTTGATCTCCCATGGGCCGGACCAGTAAAATTAAAGCATAATAAACTATAAATAATGATTGTTTTAGTACAAAAAACCCGCCATTAAATTCTGAAAATACTTTGAAAAAGTATCCAAATGAAAAAAAAAGTTAAATTTCATAAGGAAAATAAGGTCAATTTCAACTATGTTCTGCCTTAATTCATCATTAATCCATGTGTTTTATTATGGATCAGTTGTACAAAGACACTAAACTCTGAGGAACAGAAGCAGAAAATGGTTTAACTTGTGTCAAATTTTCTTTAGACATTTCAGGTTGTTCACATTTTATTGTTACATAATAGTTTGTAAATGTAAATATTATCATAATTAAATATTATTTTTTGCAGTCAAACAATGACAAAAATTTGAAGTTTTCATCATTTATAGGCCAAAAAAAAAATTAGCAGAAAACATCGAGTCATTTAATAGGTTATGCTCTTTATCCCACGGGCCGCATTGGAACCATTGGCGGGCCGCATTTGGCCCCCGAGCCACATGTTTGAGACCCCTGGTTTAAGGTAATATATGAATTAAAGTTCAGCAGAGAACATTGTCAAGAGGCATATTTTTGCAGATAAGAGAGGACACAAATTAAAGTTAAGTTTTTAACTTTTTCTTTTCCGAAGAAAGAAGCCAAAGTTAAAATAAAGAGCCAGCTGTAAACTGTTCCACTGAACACCATTAGGAAGTAGTTTTATTTTTACTTACGAACTCCTCCACAATTACAGCAGGGGAATAAATAACTGAATTATCTACTGGCTGCATTTTATCTTATTAGCTCAGGAGGAAACAGACTGTGTTTGGCATCAGAGGAGAAATGAGCTCCTTATCAGCTTCATCTGATGTTTAAAAAATACAACATTACTATTGAGTGAGTGTCCAGACTCACATGATTTAGCCTAGCCGCGCCATCCCCATTCATTACATGTATAGGTCTAGTCATGCTTCATAGTCAGAGGAGGCGGGGCTATAAGGTTGTCTTTCAAATCCCTCTTTATGCAATAGGACGGTACTACAACCAATCAGTGTGATCTTTAGGATGACGTAGTTAGACGCCGGAAAGTTGACGGAAGAGTCCAGAGAAAGTTAGGAATGACTAAACAAAATGGTGGATTATGGAGCTGAACGACTGTAAAAATAATTTTAAAAATTGTTGACGTTTTTTCACATTCTTCACTCATCTTTGATAAAAGGAAATCACCACCCATTGTTGTTCTTCTTCTATGGTTGTTTCCAGTTGTTTCTCTCCGAATTGTCGCAGTGTCACTTTGTTACCCCAGCCCTCTGACTCTATACTTCACTGTGATTCGTCGGCCAGTTTCAGGGAAATCTAGCCAAAAGTTACATCGAGTATAACTAGACTACTACGGTATCAAATTACATTTGCTGCCGCTAAGGGCGTCTAGTGCGACTAGGCTAATTGTGATTTTTTTTTTTTTAAATGTATTTTATTTTATTTAGGTCAAAATACAAAACAAGGCAGTTATGACACATTTTCACACATGATAAATACACTGATTGACTGAAAAGGGTCAGGGCTGAAGCCGAAGCTTATTTAGCCACCATTACCAGTACCTCGCCGCTATATGTTCAACAAGAAAAAACAAAACAATAACAAAAACCCACAATGCAAAAGTCAAACCCAAAAACAACTGTCTTACTTTTACTTCCTTTACCCTAGTTTTCCTTTTCATTCCTTTTTCTTCCATTCTCACTGATATATACGTATAAATATACACATACACATACAGATATATAAAAAGATAAACAGAAATAGATAACAGAACAATCAAAAATAGTAAATTGATTAGGTTTATTTTGACTTCTGGGAAAGAATCAGAAGATTGGTTAATTTGTCCAGAATTAAATAGGTTTAATACAATTATTACAATTAGCATTTGTGGATTTTTTTTTTTTTTCTTTCCAGGGCTACAACACTAGTTAATGTGCACAAAGGTAACTGGTTACAACATTAAACTAAAAATCCTTGAGCTCATGTCACTGAAATGAAGTTATGACCTATATAATTGGAAATAAAGAGCCAAAGATGAAAAGTCTTCTTAATACTTAAGTTCAGTGGGTGAATAAAGATGAAAGACACATCTGTGATAAAAAGGGGTGAGTCGAAGAATAAAAGCCATCTTCATAATAGTTTTTGCTTGTACCAAATCTGCTGTCAGTATTCACAGGATCAACTTGAATACTTCCTATATTTATGGGGAGGAAAACATAAAACTTTATACACGTACCCAATAAGTCAAAACACTCATTATTTTACCTCTGATACCTTTCATTCCAAGAGGTTTTTGTACTTTTATGATACTCTGTGATCTTCTGCAAGACTATACAAGTTTAAAGTTTTAGTATATTTTCATCTATGTGCACCACTCGTCTTAAAAGTTTAAAAGTACCATTGTGTCAGACTTGTTAAGAGGTTTTTAGCAGCCTGGCTCTAAGGTCTATTTTCATCTGAAACAGTGTGAACAACACAAGTCACACTGAATCTAGACTTTTATATTTGACTATTTAATCATGTCAAATTGAAAATAATATTTTTATTGTACTTTCAGATGTATACATATCCATATGAATACACCATTTCTTATTTTTTTTATATTAGTTTTCACTTGCTTTGCCTGTTTCTCTGGAGTTACTTGTTGTATATTTCTGCTAACTGAAATGTTCCTTTATCTTATCTTATTTTAACTTATCTAGTGATTTCAATGTCCATATGAGATCCTAAATCAGATATAATGTCAACCTTCCAAATATGCCTGAATGAATTACACTAATTAAATAGATATCTTTACTTTACTGATCCTATGGTTATTATGGATCCTTGTACTTCTGGTTTTCTATGCATTGTCTGTTTATTATTGTTAGTATAATTATTTAATTATATTTATTCAAATATATATATATTTTTTTTTGTATGAGATAATGCAACTTAATTCACTGGTTCATTTTGCGCAAATATGATACTACTGATTATTGTACTGTTCCATGTTACTATTATTCACACTTTATATTGTATATAGAAAAATACTTCTATTTAATTTTGTATATATTCTATCTATCTATCTATCTATCTATCTATCTATCTATCTATCTATCTATCTATCTATCTATCTATCTATCTATCTATCTATCTATCTATCTATCTATCTATCTATCTATCTATCTATCTATCTATCTATCTATCTATCTATCTATCTATCTATCTATCTATCTATCTATCTATCTATCTATCTATCTATCTATCTATCTATCTATCTATCTATCTATCTATCTATCTATCTATCTATCTATCTATCTATCTATCTATCTATCTATCTATCTATCTATCTATCTATCTATCTATCTATCTATCTATCTATCTATCTATCTATCTATCTATCTATCTATCTATCTATCTATCTATCTATCTATCTATCTATCTATCTATCTATCTATCTATCTATCTATCTATCTATCTATCTATCTATCTATCTATCTATCTATCTATCTATCTATCTATCTATCTATCTATCTATCTATCTATCTATCTATCTATCTATCTATCTATCTATCTATCTATCTATCTATCTATCTATCTATCTATCTATCTATCTATCTATCTATCTATCTATCTATCTATCTATCTATCTATCTATCTATCTATCTATCTATCTATCTATCTATCTATCTCTAATAAAACAGGAACCAGTCTAATTGTTACTTGAATGGACTATATTCACAGTTCACTATGTTTTTTTACTGAATGAAACAATCTGACAAGTTCACTGCTTTATTATTGGACAAATATTGGAGTAAAAAAAACATTAAGAGTCACAAATAAAAACTAAATCTGAGCAATAAATCTATAAAGTTATATATACACACTGTGATGTTTTGTTGTCCCAGAGGAAAGACAAAAAGCATAATGACATCTGTGTTCATGTCTACAGGTCCAGGGTTGTCCTGGTCTGAGGACAGCGTCATAAATTTAGGGTGACTTTGTTCCAGTGTGAACTTGTAACAACCTCCATCTATTTAACAACTATTAACAACCAATAGGATTTCAGTATGGAATGATATATTTGTCAACATGACATGTATATATCTGGATAGAAATACTAACCTTAACCTTTCTTTGTAAAATTGACATCTCAAGGTGAACTGTATGAATCAGGACCAGGTCCATATTCTCTGTCCTTCAGCATTATTAGTGTACGTTTATTATGTAGAATTCCAGCACCACTGACAGTATGACATGTGAAAATTAATATGTATTTGCAGGTGATTAAAAAAAAATAAAATTAATGTGATTTTTTTTTAAGTACTCCAACTAGGGTTGCGTGATATTAGAAAAAAAAAAGAAACTGACATTGCAATTTTTTTTTTCCAACCCTTCGATATATTTAAAAAATACTCAGGAGTAAATTTGTCAAACTGATTAGTGGTCGACACAGAACATATGTTTCAGAATCATCCTTCTTGTAGTTGAAATAATTAAATAAAATTAATAATTAAAACATTTATTCATTAATCACTGAATGAATTAAAAGTAAAATAAAAATGAATAAATTAATTAAAAATGACAAATAAGAAATAAAAATGAAAACAAATGAATAAAACCTTATATATATATATATATATATATATATATATATATATATATATCGAATTAGTGACGGATCGTTTGGGGGGGTAAGTTCCAGAAGGTTTAGGGCATCAACAGAAAAGGCTCCGCCCCCCCAAATACTTAGATATTTTGCTGTTTCAACAACTTCCTGGTCACCTCCCACTCCGTGTTAGTTAAAATCGGTCAGTCTTTGTATTCCTGTAAAACTTTCTATACAAGGTCACTGCAGTGTTTGGGCCGAGCTAATGTTAAATGTTTGTCCAGTGTTCTTTGCGTTGGGTTCGGGCCACATACAGCCAGAGGCGGCCGTCTCCTCCAGTATCCACACCCAGGCAATTTAAACGCTGTTTACTCTGGGGATCTCCAGGCAGCAGCAGCTTGCAGGCCTCAGCAAGGGCTATAAAAGGCCTGGAGATTACTCTAACCTCCACTGCAGGTGGAGGGGAGAGAGCGCGACGGATGCTAAAAATGTAATCAACGCCTGAGCCTGTTTGTAGTCTTGGTCTATTAGCAGGACCGAGGGCTTTGTAATTATTTTCTTTGGTTAAATCCGCTTCACCATGGTTAGAGGCATAAGTACAACTGTATTTATATTCAGTCTGTGCTGTACAGTAGAAGATCCCATTATTTCAGTGTTGGCGGTGACCCCGTACGAAACAGTCACTGTTCTTTTTATTACCTCTAGGGGTTGTACAGGTCGTAATACTGTTTATGACTAACAAAGCCACTTGACTGTCTATTAGTACTTTGTTATTACATCCAAAACAATATACATGTGTGTAAACAAGGGAAATTCAGTGTGTAACAGGGCTGCGATTTCCAGAACCTATACTACATATAGGGTTCTAAGTTAGCACCTGCTAACTATTAATATTAGTAGTAGTAGTAGTAGTTGTTGTTGTAGTAGTAGTTGTAGCCGTAGTAGTAGTTGTTGTCGTAGTAGTAGTCTTAGTCGTAGTAGTAGTCGTAGTAGTAGTTGTTGTCGTAGTAGTTGTAGTCGTAGTAGTAGTTGTAGTAGTTGTTGTTGTCGTAGTAGTAGTCTTAGTCGTAGTAGTAGTCATAGTACTCGTAGTAGTTGTAGTAGTAGTTGTTGTCGTAGTAGTTGTAGTCGTAGTCGCAGTAGTAGTTGTAGTTGTTGTCGTAGTAGTTGTTGGTGTCGTAGTAGTAGTTGTCGTAGTAGTAGTAGTAGTCGTAGTCGCAGTAGTAGTCATAGTGGTTGTCGTACTAGTAGTTGTTGTCGTAGTCGCAGTAGTAGTCATAGTCACAGTAGTAGTTGTTGTCGTAGTCACAGTAGTAGTAGTTGTTGTCGTAGTCACAGTAGTAGTAGTTGTTGTCGTAGTCACAGTAGTAGTAGTTGTTGTCGTAGTCACAGTAGTAGTAGTTGTTGTCGTAGTCACAGTAGTAGTAGTTGTTGTCGTAGTCACAGTAGTAGTAGTTGTTGTCGTAGTCACAGTAGTAGTAGTTGTTGTCGTAGTCACAGTAGTAGTAGTTGTTGTCGTAGTCACAGTAGTAGTAGTTGTCGTAGTCACAGTAGTAGTAGTTGTCGTAGTCACAGTAGTAGTCATAGTTGTTGTCATCATCATCATCATAATGGAGGTGGACACAAATAAACCCCCTCCATCACATTCTTTCTGTATAAGTTATTTCTTTGATATTCTGTTCACTCATATGTATTATATTTTACCTTCTGTATTGTTTTGTTTTTTTTCATGTGCAAATAAAAAGAATAAAGAATACATATAAAGACTGTATATATACCCAACACCAGCTGCTGAATTTGACCCTTTTGCAGTTTAACTCTGGGACACTTAAGAGATTTCAGGCTTCAGTTCTTTGGGGGAAAGGATTTTGTAACAACAGGAAAAAAACTATATATAGCACACAAGCCTATCTAAGATTATAAAACCAGCAGAAAAAGTCAAAGTCACACTCTTACCCTGACATTTGGACACTGATCACCTCATTCTTAACCTGTTGTGGACGTCGTAACACTTGTCACAGTAATGTGGTGGATGACCTTAGATCAGTGGGAAAGTTCCACTTCCACTTCCATCTCTGAGGCTTTCACTCCATGTTTCTGCCTCTTATGTTCTCTCACAGAAGTCATTTCAATCACCATGGTTTTATCCAGCTACACACACACACACACACACACACACACACACACACACACACACACACACACACACACTTAACAACTGAGACCTCCAAAGATGAGACGTAACACACTTAATAACTGTTTCCATCCACTGAGGCTGATTTAAGTCTTTGTCAGTCTCCCTAGTAAAGTCAGTTCACTACACAACAAACACTAAACTGGTCATAATGACTTGACATTCTCTAAGTAGTGACAGCCTGACATCTCTTAGACTAATCAAAGCCCACGCTCGACAAACAGAGTACTACCTTATCTATATGACACACACACACACACACACATAGGCTGTCATTTAATTCAACACTATCCCTCCTTTGTAAACACATTTTAACAGACACTTTATGTGTATTTAAGCAAAGTAATGGTTTGGTAATTAATAAGTGTGTACAATTGACTTATTATACTGTCACAGTACGAAGCATCTAGACCAGAGGTGTCAAACTGGTTTTAGTTCAGGGGTCAGCACCATATGATCTGAAATGGGCCTGAAGAGTCAAATAATAACAGTGGGGGGGGTACAGTTACATTATGGTACAGTACGATGTTATATATAACATAAAACACTTGAAGTGTCTTAAGAAAAAACAGTACAATTTTAACAATATTTTCCCTCAATTGCAACTAACATTACAATTCTAAACAAATAAAACATTCAGTAATAGACAGAATATTGGTAAAATTACACTTAACTACTTACTAAGACATTTCAGGTTGTTCACTTTTTTGTAAAAACACAGTTTGTTAATATAAAGATTTTCATGTAATTTTCCCATTTTACACTAAAACAAACATACAATCTAAATTTTTTAAATTTTTTATAGGTTATTATCATATTTTACTGGTCTGATCCATTTTAGATGGAATCTGAATTAAAATGTTTTTTGTTAATATATTCTGTGTAATTTATCCCATGGGCCAGATTGGACCCTTCGGTGGGCCGCATTTGGCCCCCGGGCCTTATGTTTGACACCTCTGATCTAGACCATGGGTGCCTAACATTAGTTCAGGGGCCAGTAAAATAATCAGTTGGTCAAAGTACTCACATTCTGTACTTACATACTGTGGTAAAAGTAGAAGTACTGATTCAACTCCTTTACTAATGTAAATATAAAAAAGTACAACTTCTCAATTGTAATGAAGTAAAACTGTTTTGCTGTAGGTGAAATAATACATATTTAATCAGGAAGAACCACAACATTTTAAAAAAAATATCCAAAAATAGTACCTTTAAAAGGGAGTGACCGTGTAGATGATATGTTTTATTTGGTCCTGGTACTCAGTTTAGTGGGTACGGACTGAACATTTAGGAAAAATCAAAAGTCATAAATAGGAGATTTAAAAAAAAAACAAAAAACATATTTATGAGATTAAAAAAATATAAATCATGACATTTTAAAAAAAAAAATCCAAATTACGAGATTAAAAAAAAAAATCCAAATTACGATATTACAAAGTCAACCAGCACAAAAATATTTTAGTAATGTTAGAATACAGTGTGTCGTACACTTTTAATTGCACTAAAATTAGATGTTTAGATTTTTTTTGTGCGTAAA
This sequence comes from Siphamia tubifer, assembly GCA_020466265.1. NCBI lineage: Eukaryota > Metazoa > Chordata > Actinopteri > Kurtiformes > Apogonidae > Siphamia > Siphamia tubifer. Next base: position 4,959,079 of record CM035796.1, read on the forward strand.
TATTCAGTTTCCACCTTCTGTTTAGAGCCATTATGAGTATTTGCCAGTAGTGTCTACATTATGAATTCAAGGCAACAGACAATAAAGAAGAAAAAAACCCAAAATAGTCTGACAACCAGACACTTGACAAATATTTATCTGTCATATGTGGTTTGATACGACCATGAAAAGCTTCTAACTGTAAGCTACCACTGTCCTATTGAATATTATCAGCAACCCTTGTTCTGATTGGCTGGAGGTGTTTTCATTTGAAACTGTTGATAACATCCTGTCAAACATGAAAAGGAACTTACAGTAGTTTTTTTTTGTACTACTTTTTCTTTTTTTTTTTTATACCTACACATACAGACCATACACATTATAGTTCCACAGGTTTGTCTGATGAGATGCAAAGCCACAATCTACTCCAGGTAATACTCTGAATATGAATAAATCTCATATAATCCCCCTTAAAAAAAAAAAAAAAAATCCAGACTAACCCTTTAAATACAAGTACTAAATACAGCTCTTTATAAAATACTATAATTACACTCTTAGTACCTGTACAATACTTCCTACTGCTATCTTAAAGTACCTTTAGCACATTTATTTGCATTGTTATATTTTATCTATACCCCTCCATACTTCATTATATTCTGATCCTGATATTGCAAGACTAAAATAGTCGTTTTAGATAAAGTATGTTGCTGATTTTGCCGATGCTAATGATTCAGTTGTTGGCCGCCTGCTGTTTTCAAACCGCCTCTCTCAGCTTTTTCTGTCTCTGCCTCCGACGCTTTCCTTTAGAAAAAAAAGCATCACTGTAAACATATGCAAAACCCAACATGAAGCCTAATAATGAAGCCATCTTTAGCTCAGCTGTACAAGTCAACAAAGAGCCTGTTAAAGGGATAAGCAACATCAGTTCTCAGAATATCAAATTCACTGAGATGACAACTCTAATTATTTCACAGTGATGGCATTAATAATTATATGTATGTATAGAACAATGAAGAAGAAGACAAATATATGGACACTTTCTAAGATGTATAGTGTCTAATGCAGTCTGTATGTATTATTATGTCATATTTAGGTATATAATTATAACACATGAATAAAACAAATGTTTTTATTGTTTTATTTCAAGGCAAATAAATGTTCCTGATGAGCTTCATTTCTGACAATAAAACTGTATTTTATTAGACTTCTTGTTATTGAAGTAGCACCAGTGTCATGAACCATAATGTTAGTAACTGATGGATTATTGATTTCAAACATTTTTCCAAAAGTGAGAAATGAATCAACTACTGCATTTACAATTTTAATGAGCTTATATTTTGCTTCAGATTTCCCATTTTATGCTACTTAAGATTTATACTATACTTGAATAAATTGGGTGTTTTACTTCACTACATGCCAGCTAGAGCTTTTTTTTTTTTTTTTCACATCAGATAATAATAATATTACTACTAATAATAATACATTGAATTGATAATGCACTTTACATTAAAACAGTGGTTCTCATATCCGGTGCTTGTGGCCCAGTGTCCTACATGGCATTTCCTTCTTCTACCTCCCTCTTCTTCTTTTTTTAAAAATGTATTCAATAAAAAATAATAATAAAAAAAATAATAAATGAAAGGAAAAATACATTTTTGTTAAAATATAAAAATTAAAAAATACAATAAAAATTAATTATGTTTTAAATTAAATAATGCATTTAAATAAATAAATAAATAAATAAATAAATGCAAGTAAAAAAATAATAAAAACAATTAAGCTCGTTTAGAAAAATTTGCTTAATCGCTCATATTTTTGCTTTTATTTTTTATATATAAAAAACTATATAAAAATAAAAAAATATATCCCTCTTTAAAAAAATATATAACTAATTTATTTATATATATATATATATATATATATATATATATATATATATATATATATATATCCATCACACGTGGATGGCATTAAATCATGATCAGGCTTCTGAAGAGCTGATCAATAATTGAACTAGATCTGATAGAAGTGGGAAATAACTAAAAAATGCGGGACACTGGGCCATGAGGACCAGATTTGAGAAGCATTTTGTATGAATTATTGACCCTTTAACTATTTTTTTTTTGTCATATTATTGCTGCTTTGCTTCTCTGTAGTTGTCTGTACTTTTTTTTTAGTTCCACACATTTTTAACAACCACTGACCACAGCCTACGTCGCACTTCCTCGTACGTGACTCTGTCGCTCAGACTCGTCGGTAACAGAGCATAAGTCCTGGTGACAGTGAGTCGGATCTGTGGGAGAAGAGTGGAAGAGATATAGGACTGATGTGTTTAGTGCTGATGTGCACTTTGAGGAGCAGTTCTCGATGATAGCTTTGCAGACAGACGGTGAATACTACTGTACTATTTCTCCTTCAGTGCTTTGCCAATAACTTTGGTGTTGCAATGGGTTTCTCATTTAGTCAGTGCCAAGCTGCACAGACTGTGATAAGGCTTCCCGAGCACCCACTGATCCACTCAGCTGAATGTATGGTGAGGTGAACTGGCAGACAGCTCGCTTATACTCAGCAAATCTCGCAGCATCATTTTAAATGCTTCTGTATGAGCTGAGGAACGTGGGACTCTTTTTAAACTATGAATCATCACTTTTCTGCTGCTTTGATTCGGGGGATTATTACTCACACTATCAATAACAAGTTTGCAAGAACACTCTCAAATTTGAGTTAAGCCAAAATTGGTTTTGGCTTTAATCATCGTTTCAATATTTCATTCATGACACCCCCCACATGATCTGTTCAACCACTCGTCCAATCACAAATCATGCTTCTCTACACTCTACTCCTCACCCTCCATCCTCCTCATGCTGTTCTTTTCCAATTGATGTTGTGCAAGCTTCATTTTTTTTTTCCAAATACAGTATAATATTTTTTTCTTAATACAGTATATAATGAAAAAAAGTATTTCAGATTTACATAAAACATCCAAAGACATACACACTGATAGGTTAATAGCTTCATCTAAATTCCCTGTAAATGTGAATTTGACAATGATTGTTAATCTTGCCCAACATTGATTATTATAATCACTGTCTGTCTGTCTGTGTCTGTCTGTGTCTGTCTGTCTGTGTCTGTCTGTGTCTGTCTGTGTCTGTCTGTCTGTGTCTGTCTGTGTGCGTATGATGCTATAACTCAATGAATACTTGAGATATCACCATAAAATTACGTGGGCATATTAGTGTCCCTGTTTTTATTTTCCCTATTTAATGGTAACAAAGCTCCCAGAATGCATCTGTCCTTGTTAGGGTTGTCACGATACTAAAATTTCCAACTCGATACCGATACTAAGGATAATACTCGATACTAATTTCGATACTGGAGATGTGAGGGATTCCTCTTAAAATTTCCTCCATGGACTGCTAAAAAAAAAGGTAGTGAGTGCGGGTGCAGAATAAATGCATGTCTATCTCTTGGCAAGTTAAGGTAGGCCTATCTTTTTGCTCAAGCCCTTCTGCAGTGCTAACTGCAAGACTCTTTATGGTCGAGCATTATGTGCGCGGGCGGCAGCGTATTGCATCATGTGACCACCGCGGACCCCTTGCAGCGCGCACGTCAAAAATGATAGGCTGACATGCTCACGGTGGCCTCCGTGGTGGTAACGCGATACTATGCGCTACCGCCCGCGCGCATAAACGTTCGACTATATCGAGGCCTTTAAAAGCAAAGTTGCATCGGATGGTCCAATCACAGACCTATAGAAATAGTGTATAGGTCTGTGGTCGCACTGGCGTCATCCCGTGTGCTGTCAGAGGCAGCTGGAGAAAAAAAGAGACTTTAACTTACACGCCGGCATTACGGCTGTGCCAGAGCTGACCGCGTTGATGCCTGTTTAGAATTCTTAACGTTACCCGCTACAGAAAAGCGGCGACGCGCCATAAAAACAAAAATCGATTTTCCAGCAACTTAGTATCTAATTAGATACCAAGGGTCAATATCGATTTAGTATCTAAAATCGATTTTTTTGACAACACTAGGGCATATACATGTAGCTAATGCGCATCAGATGCAATGATCTATTTGCGTAAAGGTCAAAGGTCAAGGTCACAATTAGGATAAAATCACATTATCGGTTATAACCCGAGAACGGAGGGTCACAGAATGTTTATGTTAATTGTCATTTTAAAATACAAACATATTTTCCAAACCTACAGCACAGAAACAAAGTACAAAGGTTAGAAACGTACAGAACCTACAAGATCAATGGTCTGTTGCAACAGGGGGTTAGAGTTCTACACCAGGAAATAAAAAGATGGCCGTCATTTCCTTCTTAAACTGTTCGCAGTAACATTTCAAACCAAACATAATTATTGAATTTATTCTAAACTCAACTTTATTTCAAAGATTGTACATATACCATAAATACAATGAGTTTACATGATTTATACGTGTTTAAAGAAGGAAGATGAAATAGTTATATTTAATATAGTAAATAAATACATAAATCAACAACCCCTGTTCTCTCTTTCTTCAGTGTATATGGATGAACAGCATCATTTATGACCTGGAGTCAGCCAGGTTATGCTCTGCTAATGTATGTTAAACCTACTTCCTTCTACTGGAGCAGTTACTAGACTATATAGAAGACTGAAAGATAGTGTATAAGAAGCTTGGGGCAAAAACCACCCCTTTAAATTGAAGCGAGTGCTGAAGTATCTTATAGTTTCATGTCACCGACTAGATTTAAAAAAGAAATACTGGCTCCAAGTGCCTCCTGACCTTTGTAAATTATTGCTCCATTAATAATATTGTTGCTCTTATAGGAGGGTTTCATGTTGAAGTGTGTGCTTTGACTTATAAGTGTGAGAACTTACTTAATAGTGGGTCTATTTCAGACTTTAAGTGAGTTAAGTGAATAAAAAGGATTTATACCTGTTTTTTTGTTTCGAAAAGACCAATGATGACAAAGGCGTTCACAAACCTATCCATCTTTTGACCCAAAAAAGAAAGCAGACTCAAATTTAATTATGTTTTAAATTAAATAATGCATTTAAAATAAATAAATAAATAAATAAATAAATGCAAATTTAAAAAAAACAATTAAGCTCATTTAGAAAAATGAGCTTAATTGCTCATATTTTTTATTTTTTTTATATATAAAAAATATATAAAAATAATAAAATATATCCCTCTTTTAAAAAAAATAAATAATAATATTATATATATATATATATATATATATATATATATATATATATATATATATATATATATATATATATCCATCACACATGGATGGCATTAAATCATGATCAGGCTTCTGAAGGCGTTCTCAAACCTATCCATCTTTTGACCCAAAAAAGAAAGCGGACTCAAATTTAAAATGACCCAACAACTTTATTGTTAGTGTCTGTTCCATGTTGAAAAATTCCACTTAGCTGCATAAACCACATATGATATAAATGTCAACTGACAACATAACAACAGTAATTATTTCTTATACTGACAGACACTGAAAATTACCAGCACATTTAAACACATCATGGATTCGTCAGAGGTGGTCGAAGTATTCCCATTCTGTACTGAAGTAGAAGTACAGCTACTGGTGTGAAAAAATACTCTGGTAAAAGTAGAAGTACTGATTCAACTGCTTTACTTAAGTAAAAGTAAAAAAGTACATTTTCACAATTGTAATAGTACAAAATTAAAACAGCATTTTTTTTTTGCCATGAAGGCAATTATACTTATTTAACCAGAAAAAATCTGAAAAGTTTCTAAAATAAAGTATTTAAAAGTGAGTTACTGTGTAGATAGGGTCACTGTATAAAAGTCATAATGAGATAATTTTTTTTATTACAAATGAGATTTTAAAAATGCATAATTTTAAGAGGAAAAAGTCAAAATGATGAGATAATAGTTGTATAACTATAATATATAAAGTCACAGTTCCTCTCCTCCACTGACTTTTCCTCTGGTGAATTATTTTTCGTTCTGTCACATCTGTTTAGTTTGAAAAAGTAACGAGTCTATTCTGAGAATGTAATGAATATAAAGTACAAATATTTATGCAAAAATGTAGGGAGTAAAAGTAAAAAGTTGTGAGAAAAATAAAAACTCAAGTAAAGTACAGATACCTAAGAAGTCTACTTAAGTGGCTATATGCTAAAGGCTATATGCTAACAGCTATATGCTAACAGCTATATGCTAAGGGCTATATGTCATTTGCAGTGCAGACACATGCATCACACACACATACTGAATGACGTAAAACCTAAGTGTCTGAGGATCATGTGATTGTAATGGAGGATAGTCCATAAGATATGGAGCTGTTAAAACTTTCAGTTATTGAGATGTTCAGTTCGGAGCCTTTAAGACATTTGCACTTTTAATTTAGAATTTTTTTTTAGATGTTTTAAGTTGAAATTTCAGCTCAGTGAATCACTTTACAATCAGTTCTAATTGTTCTTGTAAAGCTGTGCTACAAATAAAGAATTTTATGATATCAAAACTGTTGATGAATCATTTACAAATCCATATTATCTGCATGGATAACGATTAAAAAATAATAATTAAAAAGTGAACATGTAAAACTGTGTAAAAATTTAGTCCAGAGCTTCTCTTTGAAGATGCAACATTCACAAACTAAAGGATGGCACCTCATTGGCTACATGAATTAATTTAAGCCACACACACTGTATATAAATAATGAATCATATTAAAATGATGAAAGCTATTTTGTGTTTTTAATCAGGTGGTGACAGTAAAGCAGCAGTAACAGCTGTTAACAGAAATGATGTAACGTCAGACTCCTGTGACTCGTCACCTTTTCCAGTTTTGGCTCCGCTCACTAAGACCTCAGTGGCCCCGGGGGCAAAGGGTGTCTATCATATTCCTAATTATGTGGAAGGGACGGCCATCGACATAACACATTAGCACTACGCAGACGGCAAGGCAATAAATAATCCCATCGTTTCAGGCAGAGGAGGTCAGGCAGACATAAATTACATTCACAGCACTTTTACGTTCATCCAGGCATTGTTGGGAGGCTCCATCATCTGAAGGATTGATGCCTGTGCATTTCCCTCACCTCCCTTCTACTTTTACAGTAGTTTGAGTGAAAAAGCTCCGTAGGTCTCCAGAGTGGATGTCTGTCTTTTCACTGTTTGTATTACATCTGAAACCGAGCAATGGTTGACATTTCAAACATTTCAATGGACTTATTTTTTTTTGCCTTTTAGAGATATAACTCCTTTAAATGTCCCTGACCTTTGACCTCTTACACACTCCATTCCCTTTGGCACAACAGAGTCTCTTTTCCTTTCATTCTTTTTCTCTCTCTCTCTCTGCCCCCCCCCATCTGACATTTCTAAAGTGTGAGCCTGAAGAAAGCTTTGAGCAGTGAAGACGAGCTCCATCTCCGGGACATTGAGCATCCATGATGCAAGCAGCTTTGGTTCACTCACTTAAGCACCTAACATTTCAAACTGGCAATAAAGAGAGTCCTAGTCCCTCTAGAACAATAAAACAGTGTTAGAGTCAGGGCTGGATGCACTGTAATACAGACAGATATTTCTCTGCCAGAGCTGCTGCGCTCAGCAGAATGAAAAAAAAAAAAAAAAAAGAATCAGAGGACGTTCACTTCAGCTGTGAAAGAGAGAGAGTCTCTGTAACGTCCATGTGGGGACAGTCACTGTCCCCACATGGACATGGACAGGCTCAGGACAGTGTCATATGAAGAAGTGATTGACACATCGAAAAAAAGATTGACTAATTCACTGCCCCATCTACCAGACCATGGTCATTATGTGCCCAGAGCACAGCTCATACTTGAATGGGTTTGTAAAGAGTTTCATTACCACAAAGTCACAGATAATCCTGTTTAGTAAGTGGCAGCTCACAGTTCAGTAGCTCAGTAATTATATAACTGCTGCAACATGAGCAACTTTAAGTACAACTTCAAAAACACTTCTTTATAAATCCTTAGAAATATAGTGTATATATATATATATACAGTATATATACACACACTACATATATGTGTGTGTGTGTGTGCACTTGTTTTACTGTCTTTATGAGGACATTGATTTGTTTACACAGTCACACCATGGGGACCAAAATTCAGGTCCTCATGAGGATTAAGTTAAAAAAAAAAGTTAAATCTTTATGACGTATGCAAATGTATGCAAATGATGTCCCCAAAAAGCATGAGAGATACAGGTGCAAAGCAAAACATGTATTTTTCAAAGGTTTCAAGATTTGTTCACTAATTATTATTATTATTATTATTATTATTATTATTACATTTTATTATTCAATTGTATTTATTTTTATACACCCATATATATATGTGTGTGTGTGTGTGTGTGTATGTGTGTGTTTGTATTTATATTTATATATTTCATTTAAAAACAGATGTTCACTTTTTTCCATTTATTTTATTGTTGAATTAAATTTGATCATTTTATTTATTTTAAAAATATTTTAAAGAAGAGGCATGGAAACTGTGTGTGTGTACATGTGTGTGTGTGTGTGTGTGTGTGTGTGTGTGTGTGTGTGTGTGTGTGTGTGTAAATGTGTTTGAGAAGGAAAAGTAAGTCCGAGCAAAGAGGATTGTTCTGTGCTGTCTGTTCTGGCTAGATGTAAATCAGCGTGGGGGTGTTAATTTATTTCTGTCCTTCCAGAAGAGGGACAGGGATGACAGCTAGGTGATGATCCCTCATGTCTGAGCCATCTCACGCCCCATTCCCCTCACAGGAATAACATTGAACAAGGAGGATTTAGCCAAGACCTTGACTTGACTGACAGTCTGCACTGTGTGTGTGTGTGTGTGTGTGTGTGTGTGTGTGTGTGTGTGTGTGTGTGTGTGTGTGTGTGTGTGTGTGATCTCTGTACAGACGTAGATACCCAGTGTTCAGGAACTATATCCATGCTTGACTTTGGTTTTGCTTTGAGTATTGATTCTTATACGTATTTGTTTTTGTACTGTATGTATCATAGTGTGTGAAAAGAATGTATTTTCTCATTCCATTTGCATCTATGTTAGATATACATAAAACAGACACTATTAGAACAGGTCTAGTGTTACCTAGAGACCTGGTGTGGTTCACACATCCCCCCCACATCTGTGTTTCATACAGAATATTTGCATTAATGGATAATTCATTGACTTTATTCCCCAGAAACAACGTCAAAGCTCACTATTAATAAGGTACCATATAGTAACTAGTTTGAACTCAAATAATCCTACCTCTACTACTGCACATGAGTGTGTTGAAATATGCACTTATCCAACTACACACTGAAATAAATAAAGTTTGTCATAATGTAGTTTTATGTTTTTAATACCATAGTATGCTTCTCTGTGAATCATTTTTTGTTCGTTAAATTCATGCCCAAAGTGTTTTTTTGTCTGAAATGTGATTCATGATTGATCATACAGTCTTCATCATTTTCAACTGAGAAAGTACTGTTGCACTATTTTTCTATCATCCCATATCACAGAAGTGGTGATTCATGGGTCTTAGTATGATATAATTATTTTACCAAATATTTTTTTTATTAGTTTTCAAATCAAACACATAAGTTTTATAAGACAGTACAAAAAATAATAAAATTGTATATATCTGTGTATTTAATGTCATTTTTTAAATTCATTTATATTTTTTGTGTATGTTTAATTTACTTTTTCATTATTTATTTATTGATTTTTAAGTGTATTTTTAATTTAGATTTTTTTTTTTTTTTTTTTTACATTTTTATTAATTTTTGTTATTTATTTTATTCTTTCGGCACCACACGGCTGATACTCCTGAGTATTTTATCATATAACTATATATATGTATATGTATATATATATATATATACATATATATATTTATTTATTTATTTATTTTATTTTTTCTTTTTAATATCATACAGCCTTATATATCATTATCATTAAATAAATCTGCTGTAACGGTAACATCAGCTGAACAAAGATTTTGGCTTCAATTAGCCTCAAAGAAATGTATCACAAAAAACCCTTAACTTTTTTCTGTCACACACACATATGCTCTGGTTTTGTGCAGGTTCTATTAACATTAAAGTAAATACTGAAAACACTAAAACAGCAAGTGGGATAAACGATAACATCAGATGCTTTATTAAATATTTGCAGAAACAGAATATCAGCTTTTACAACTGGCTGCTGTTTTCTCATAATGGGTCCATTTTGTTTAGCAGCAAGTGTCAGTGAACGCAACACATGCTGAAAAAAGGGTTCACACCAATATGGAAAATGAGGGTAATTTATTCAGGCGGGTACAGCAGAGAACAGGAGCTTAATTTTTTTGATACAGATAAAAATGTATTTACTCAAGCAAACACACATCAAGGTGATTTAATACAGATTTTTGGGTTTGTGCCTGGATGAAAATATGCTTTCACTGGTTTTCAGCATCGTGGTGACTGTCAGCCCTTAGCGGACCTGGTGGGACTGACATTAGTGAAAGGCGCAGCTGCTGATTCAGATGTCATTTCATGGCTTAAAGGAGCAAAGATTATTTTTACACTGTCATAATTTTGACCGTCAAGTTTTAATTTAGCATATTTCAAATACATTTTCCATGATAAAAAGGAAACTCGCTTATACACAAGGAAACAATATGATGATCTGTCACTGTCTATGAGATGAAAAATGACATCAATGAAAAACACATTTATGTTTACGTATGGGTCTCTAAAGTTCTTCGGCTATATCCACAGAACAGTGTATTAAAAAGGACACTCTACCGTGAATGAAACATATCACATGATTAGAGAGGACTGGAAACTCCACTGGACATGCTTACTAGAGACTATTAATTGGGGCGATTATAGGGTCTCACGAGATTAATCATTACCGGCCAATATGTAGTTGATTTATTATTAACTTTTTTGCATCAAACGCAATCCCAGAATATACAAACTTGAGATTCATATATCAGCTTTACAACTAAAATCCCAACCCTAATGAGAAACACATGAAAACTCCACACAGAAAGTTCCCCTCCATTAGCTGGTGCCGGAATCAACCCTGAGAACCAGTGCACCGCTGTGTCACCTGTCAGATCAAACTGTGCATCTGAGAGGTTTGTAAGGTCATCCATTGGTCACTCTGAAGGTTTGTGCAGAATGTGGGAACCTCTTACTCACCAGGAAACTATAGGCGTTTTCTACTATCGAAAACTTCCGGGAATTTTTTTGGGGATGTACTATGACCAGAACATGAGTTAGCCCAATTGATAGGATCACCTCTTTAACCTAACATCAAACAACACGAGGGACAATGAGACAGTTTCGATAGCTTGGCCAGAACAAACAAGCTCTGCCGTCCTGACTTAGACATCTTCTTCATTAAAAAATGTCCCTGTACGTCCGCCGGATAAATGGGTGGGGAAATCAGTAATCAAACAACAGTCAAACAATGAATGAATAGCACATTCTGGAGCTTCTTTCAAGGACATCTCTATCCGTTGGTTTCGACTTCTTCTCTCAATGTAACACTTGATGGCATCGCAGGTGTGGACTCCTTATGTCCTTGGATATTTACAGGCGTTCTTTCCCACGTTTGGGCAGAATCTAGGAGAAACACAGAACACAAAAAGAGACTGCACAGAAAACAGCATTCTAACAATTAAATCAAACGTTAGAGGACATAAATCTTAGTACATAAATACTATAGTGTACAAATATCTTATGGGAGTACTGTACATAAATGTGGATATTAATAAGAGCTGGTTCTTACACCGATCCTGTGAGGCGTCATGTCTCCAAACAGAATGGCCCTGTAAGAACCTTGCGAGAACATAATCATATTGCGTGAGTTGCTATGGTAACATCACTAACTAGAAAAGAACTATGAGAGCACAAACCTCCGCCAAGGCAGACCTCCCCCCTCCGAATGAAGAGAGTTTGTTTATCTGTCTGTTAGATAGCAAGATAACTGAAAAAGTTATTGACGGATCTTGATGAAAATTTGAAGTTGTGTTGGGGGTGTCACACGGAACAAATGATTAGATTTTGTTGATGATCCGGAAGAGATCCTGGATTCTGGATCACTTTGAAATTTTATATTGCAGTAGATAGACAATACATACAGTACTGATCATCACCAAAATCTATTAATTTGTTCCTTGTGACACCCCCAACATGTCATGAAATTTTCATCAAGATCTGTCCATAACTTTTTTGAGTTAGCTTGCTAACTAACTGACAAACAGACAGACAGACAAACAGATAAACTCTGGCAAAAACATCAACTCCTTGGATGAGGTAATAAAAAGCGCTAAAACAAAGCAGCGGCAGAGGAGGAAATTCCCACCAGACTAGACATGGACACTCTTCTGGTCCATTCTATTTTCTTCTTTTCGCTGTTCTTCTGCTTCGTTGTGTTGTTAAACTTCCTCCAACAACTACTCTTGAGTTGTTCGTCACGATCTGATGACTAACCAATTAGTGCGACTTCTACCCAGCGACTCTACCGGGCCACTCTCTAGTACGTACCCTCGAGCAGGAACTCCGTTGGTTCCTGTAAATGCTCCGGAATGTGGCCCTGTCGGAACGACCCAGTCAGTAATACACACGCCTCCCATGACCTGGAAGTTCTGATAGTGGAAACACGCCTTTTGTCTGTGTGTAATAAATGTGCATCTTTAAGTGGACTTTATTTAGAACCTCAGAAAGATGCCTCTTTATTTTCTCTGTAGTCAAGTGGAACCCTGGTCGACTTTGGAGTTGTGACAGATGCGCTAACAATTATAGATGTCGATGCTTTGCTGCACCCCCCCATTGCTCTGACTGAATCAAGATGATTTAAAGATGGGACATTTTTAGGTGCAACATGTGCTCTTATTTTGTGTTCATTAGCTGTAATAGTTGTTGAGTTGTTGAGGAGGATCAGACAGTGTAATCCATGGCCATGTACTCGCCGTGGGGGGGCCTCCTGTTCTGTCGTGATCAGGCAGGGACACCGACTCATGATTAATTCATGCCAGTGCGTTATTCATATTTTGTTCTCTCATCACTGTGCTTGTGACTTTCATCTGCTTGCTCCACCCCACATACCATCAGCTCCCTCTCTCTCTCTCTCTCTCTCTCTCTCTCTCTCTCTCTCTCTCTCTCTCTCTCTCGCTGCCATCAGGCTCGGGTTGATATTGAAACAGCGGAGGGACATAAGGGAGAATGGAAAAACAAAACCTGCTTTTGTGCCTCTCTGTGCCTCATTCTTATTTGCTCCCCACTTTTCCATTAGCATCAAGTCCCCTCGCAGTGTGTGACAGACATGTTTTGCATAATTACTGATTTTGAACTGTGAAGAATAGATGGCGAGTGCCACCTTGATTAATTTGCGGTCTCTAATTTCCTCCACATCCTCATCAGACGCAGCCTCGTAAAGAATCAGCAGCTATAGACATCCAGTCTGGTCTGGATACATGGGCTCTACAGTAATCCCATAGCAAAGGAGCTTGAGAAGGTCTAAATGAGGATATTTACCTATTGTTGTCGTGTGGATTCTAGGATTACTTGTAATTAATTAGACCCCCTGCACTGGAAATTATACAAACAGAGATTACATTTGTTTTAAATGTGTAAACACAGAAACACAGATGCATTTATTTACACATTCTATCGACCCTTTTCCCTCTTCAAAACACACAAACACATGAAATCCAATTTGCAGCTACTATCCAAAGGCTTTTGTTTTTATATTTAAGGTTAATTAGATGTCTTTCCTTACACATCTGTGTGTTTGCTCTTCTAGGAAACGCATGCACCATGTCAGAGTACAACCGGCTGAAAGCCATGTTGCTGGATATGCAGCCTAAGGTCCTGAAGACTGGTGAGCACAGCCAGCAGAGAGACATGGAGCAGAAGAGAGCTCTGGTGGAGGCCATGTTCAAATACCTGGATGTGAACCAGGATGGACGGCTGGTCAGTGACGAACTGGAAAAGGTGAGTGTCAACCTGAAAGGGATGTGAGTGAGTGAGTGAGTGAGTGAATAGCTTTACTCAGTCCCTCCATGGTTTTGTGGGACAATTTATCTCAGCGAATGAGGTATTAAATTTGAGTCTGTCTGTCTGTCAGCAGGATTACACAAAACGTTTTGAATGGATTTTGATAAAAATTTTCAGGATGTGTCGGGAGGGTAACAAGGAACAAATGGTTAGATTTTGGTGGTGATCCAGAAGAGATCCTGGAGTCCAGATCACTTTGAATTTTATTCTCTATTTATCGCAATGTAAAATTTCAAAGTGATCCAGGATCACTTCTGGAAAGTTTAATCATTTCTTCCTTGTGAACAGGGAACAAATGATGATTTCTGAAAAAACACCTTTTTTTTACAGGGTAAAACATGGCATACAAACCTAAACAGGCCAACACCCCCCCCCCCACACACACACACACACACACACACACACACACACACACATATGTATGTATATACATATACATATACATATATATATATATATATATATATATATATATATATATATATATATATATATAAAAGCAAAAGTAATAGTAGTAATAATAAAACTTTAAAAACAAGTAAATAAATAAATAGGAAAAGAGCACATGGAGATGTGTGCACATAAACCAAGATCTGAGAGGTGTTCTCAGCCTTTGACTGGAGTGTTAGTGCAGTTAAAATGATTGATAAATGGTTGCCATATCTCATAAAATGTGTCCTCTTGTTTTCTCAGTGTGAACCGGATTTTTTCTAATTCTAAACGTTTCATTACATCCCTTTGTCAGATGTAAGCGTGTGGGCTCAATTAGCAGTTTTTTAATACTGCATATATATATATATATATATATATATATATATATATATATATATATATATATAAAATTGTAACTTTATTTTTATTAGAACAAGTATATGGTGTTTTAATTGCAATAATGTGTATTAGATCATTAAAATATTATATTTGTCAGTATTTTTTTAGCAATTACAACAAAAATCACTGACATCATGAAAAAGATCAATGTTTGGACAATTCCTAGTTTTCCTTTACACGTGTATGAAGTGGAAGACTCCACATTTGTGTTTTAGGACTTGAGTTGAAAAGGTTTGAGAATCACTGTGCTAAAACTTTATGATTATTCAGGTTTTCTGAATGTGCTCCCTCGAAAGTATTTCCTACTAGACCCAAAATCTGGATGGGGTTAGTGTTGGCATTTGCAGGACAAGGGCATGAAATAATTGTGGGTATCATCTGGTCTCACAAAATGGGCCTCGGAGATGAGTGTTAATTAGATTCATTCCAACAGATAGTATGATCTCTGTGCCTTCAGCCAGAGTGTGGTGAACCATGTTACAGATTGACAATTGAAAAAAAAAAAAACTAAATTATCTCTAATCTCCCACTATAGTTCTAACAATGGAGTCACAAAACTGCTGTAGCTGTTTGTTATTTTCAGGATAATAAACAGGTGCCAAACACAACAACAAGCTTTTTAACCTAAAAAAAAGGGAGTTGTGTGGCTAATTATAGTCATGTAAGTCTAGCCTAATAATACTGCTGCAATTAATCTGTTGTCATGTCAGTGATGAATCAAACGACAACAGGTTTTGTCCACTCTGAATTGCAGAGGTCATAGGTTTTCTAATTCTGGGAGTGTCCCAATTAAAAAACTGACAAAATAGTTCCATCAATCAGTGTTAATTTTATCAGACGAGACGAAATATGTTAGTCGACGACCCTTTCCCCATGACGAAGACGGGACGACATAATCCTCATGACACATTCCTATCTTTATGGGGACATTGATAAGTTCACACAGTCACACCATGGGTACCTGGACGACTCTTTATGGACAGAATCCTGACGCAGTGTCAGAATAGTGTCTCAATACCATAACTGTTAATTCAAGTGGAATTAATTTATTACATTATTTATTAATGTGTATTACACATTAAAACATTACAATAAACACATTGAGTTCTACATAAGATTTAACAAAAAAAGGTACATTTTAGTCGACTAAAATGATTTTAGGTTTCGTCGACTAAAATTGTATGAATTTTGGACAAATGAAACTAGACTAACATTAAAATGATTTATATGACTAAATTGTGACTAAAACTAAAATTACATATTCGTCATGCGACTAAAACTAAATACAAATTTTCTGACATAATTAACACTGGACGATTGTTTATGGACAGAATCCTGACACAGTTTAGCTTTACTTCATTATGAGTATTTTTACATGTACGTTCATTCCATCAGTGGTCTTCTGCCCTGGTCCTTAGGGTCCACTGTCCTGCATGTTTTAGATGTCACCCTGCTCCAACACACCTGATTCAAATGATCAGTTCATCAGCAAGCTCTGCTGATGTGCTCTTGAGCAAGGCATTAAAGTGGCTTTTTTTTTTTTTATTTTGCGATTTTGAATCTTAACAGTTAATATAATAAAGGTATTTTCTTTGATGTATCTCTGGTTTTTGTTCTGCTTTGATTATGCACCGTTACTTTAACATAATAGTGTCTCAATAAAACAAGAGCTGTTCATTCAAGTGGAATGAATTGGTGAAATTTTATGTGTATTACACATTAAAACATAACAATAAACACATTGAGTTATACGTAATATTTAACAAAACATAAAAAATGGTACATTTTAGTCGACTAAAATGTGATTTTCATTGTCATTGGAATTTAACGAACTCCTCCTTGGCCGTTGGGCCAAATGAGCTTAAAAATGGTGAACATGATCTAGACAAGTGGGCCATCAAAAGTTATCCACATTTTTTTTTTTAAAGTTTCATTCTTTTTGTGCTACGCTGTTGCAAAATTTGCTAAGTTTTCGGGAAAAATTACCACTACATAAATTGCTTCAGTTCGGACATACGAACACCAATTTGGCTGAAATTTAACACAGACATCTATCTCCCAGGTCTACATCCATTTAACTAAAGACATTCTGATTTTGTATTATAGCGCCCTCTAGAAATGTACTGTTATTAAAATGGCTGTAGTTCAGACATACGAACACCGATTTGGCTCAAATTTCACTCTGTCTCCAGGTTCTACACTTGTTTGTCATACCAAATTGTTATAGTGCCCCCTACAGATTCGTCAAATACACTGTTCGTAAAATGGCAGTCGATCGAACATACAAACATGGATTTGGCTGAAATTTTACTCAGACATCTATCTCTCAGTCCTACACCAGTTTATCAATAGAAATTGCGATTTTACTCTATAGCACCGCCTACAAAATCGCCTTTACTAAAATTCCAATAGATCAGGCATATAAACACCGATTTGGCTGAAATTTGACTCGGACGTCACGTGGGGAGGTGGTCGCGAGGGACGGCGAAGGCCTTTGAGATTGCTTGCAGTTTTTATTATTATTATTATTATTAGAAGTAGTAGTAGTCGTATTTTATTTAAAAAAAAGATGTGTATACACTCACTACCCAATGGGTACTTGACTACAAACTTGGTCCTCATGAGATATAGAAACGCACGTGTGTGTGTGTGTGTTCAGTCTATTCAGATCCAAAAGTACCAAGACAGACCTCTGTTGTTAGAATACCAATGTTAAATGTGAACATATCAGACCAGAGCTTTAAGACTGAAGAAGAAGATGATGATGAAGATTCATAACAGCAGGAATCCACCTCTGTATTAGAATGACTTCCACCGCATGTTGTTCACACATATACTTTTCTTGGATAAGATGATTTTTTTTCCCCACACGGTTTAACACAGGATGTATGTTTTGTAAGATTTCCATGAAGGAGCACCTGGAGGACAGTCTGATGGAGTGCACCACGCAGGATCTGCTACGATACGACGACTACAACAACGATGGCCACCTCAGTCTGCATGAGTTCTACACCGCCTTCCGTGAGTCTTACCCCTTTGTTTTTCTCTTTTTTCTCTTCATGTGCCCCCAGTGCTGGGTAATTAATTGCCATTACTTGTTACTTCCCCAAAAAGTAACTGTGTTACTGCGTTACTCCAATTGCAAAGTAATTAGTTACCAGGAGAAGTATTTTTGCGTTCCTTTTTTTTTTTTTTGCTTAAAAAGGTCAAATAAACGAAAAAACTGTTAAACAGGTGCTGACTTGCTAAACATTTATTTATTCAAAATGGACAGATTGCAGTCTGCAATATCTTATAAACTGGAAATACATTTCAAAATTACATTACATTTTAAGTCACTTGAATTTGTTCAAAATGTTAATATTATTTAACATTGCATCTAAGTATCCAAGTGAACAGGTAGTGATGAAATAATGAGGTCTGTAAATTATTATTCTATTATTATTAGTGAAAAATACAGCAATACAATGATGTCTGTATATCGTTCTTCTTTTATACATTTATCAACAACAACTTATGTTACAATTATTTTAACATATGTAGCCACAGTTGCCCTGGGGCAGACTGACAGAAGCGTGGCGGCCATGTTGCCTCTGACGACCACTGAACATTCATACACATTCATACGCATTTATACACCAGTGTGAGTGACACTGGAGGCAGGAGCGTGAAGTGTCTTTACCCAAGGACACAATGGACTGATGAGCCATGGCCGTCCTTGGTTTTGGGTGATTTTCTTTAGTTGGTTTTGAGAGATTTTCTCTTGTTGGTTTTGAGAGATTTTCTCTTGTTGGTTTTGGGTGATTTTCTCTGGTTGGTTTTGGGGGCTTTTCTCTGGTTAGTTTTGGGTGATTTTGTCTTGTTGGCTTTGGGTGATTTTTTTTCTAGTTGGTTTTGGGTGATTTTCTCTGGTTGGCTTTGGGTGATTTTCTCTAGTTGGTTTTGAGTGATTTTATCTTGTTGGCTTTGGGTGATTTTTTTCTTGTTGGTTTTGGGGGCTTTTCTCTGGTTGGTTTTGGGGGCTTTTCTCTTGTTGGTTTTGGGGGCTTTTCTCTGGTTGGTTTTGGGGGCTTTTCTCTGGTTGGTTTTGGTCTTACTGGTCGCTCATTTTTCACTCTTGTTCCCAGTCACTTCATAATGACTGCTCAGTGCGTGTCAGGTTCTACTGAAATTATAAAATATTGAACTCATTCTTCACCTACATTAACAGAACGTGTCATGTGACTATTGCGAACACATACATTGCGACGTCAATCCTCAAACATCATATCATGCAGCTGTAATTCTCCCAGTAAAATGACTTTTATAATCAAGGATAAATCCCACAGACAGTTTCTCACACATTCACCCTTGATAAAATCTGAACTATTATACGATTTTTTTTTTTTTTTTTTTTTTTTTTATAACCATTGGTGGATTTTGCCTGTTTCCAAAATGGTGATTATATTTCGTTGGCAGTGACAATAACTGTTCTGACTGCTCTGACATTTAACTCTCATGATCAGTCAATTGTATGATGTCATACCGTTGGATATTTCCATTAAATGTGATAACATGGCTCAGAGCAAAACGTACATGTGGACTGATAAGGAGGATCCAATTATTCCCCAGTTATGTCTGTAAAAACTAATCCACAGTTATTTCAGATGGACTTACCTTACTTTGTTCTCTTCTTATTATATCCATATGTAAGTACACTGTGGATCACGAGGCGGTGCTTTAAGCTGATAGACTCAGGTGCAGAACGTAGTCGTAGCCACAGATTAATCCACATGTCGAACAGGGAAAGACATAAAAAAAACAACATTCTCACTAATAGCAGAAAAGGTTGGTGGAATAATACATCATGTGATTGATGTGATTCTATAATAAACTGCCTCTGAGTGTAAATCACTGCTATTGGAAAATTAAACCATGTCAATGACTTGGACCCCTTTTCATTTTGCAGAGAGATATTATTAAAAAAATCAAATAATAATTGTTAAACTAGCCTAGTTTTTCTACACTTTCATCATACTATTATGTTCAGAAATATTACACTGGCAACTAGAAGCAGTGTCTGATTGTTATATATTAGAGAAAAGCTAAATAAAAAATTGGGCGACTGTGGTTCAGTTGGAAGAGTGGGTCACCCAATGACCGAGAGGTTGGCGGTTCGCGTCCCAGCTCTGGCTGTCCACATGTCGAAGTGTCCTTGGACAAGACACTGAGGCCCCCAGTAGGACTGACCTTTGACCTTAGAAACCTACTGGTGTAGTATGAGTGTGTGTGTGTGTGTGAATGCGAGGCTAATGTAAAGCGTTCCAATAATTTTATTTACCCAAACAGTCACGTAACAAACATTTATGTATATTATATATTATGTTGTATATTAGAGCTACATAATATATTTTTTAAAGGTCTTATTTTGTGTTTATTTTTTTTTATTTAATGATGACTCAAACGTATGTTCAGTGTTGACCACTTATCTGTTTGTTTTTTTTCATGTCACAATATATATCACAAGGTTAAAAAAAATCGCAATTTCAGTTTTTTATAACATCATGCAGCCCTTTATATATATATATATATATATATATATATATATATATATATATATATATATATATATATATATATATATATATATATATATATATGTGCAATGCAAAAAATCCACCTAACATTCATCCTTTTAAATGTGAACATATTAACATGACCTCCCACTGTATAGATTGTGTCGATCTCGTTGCAGTGTCGTGTTTCTGCATCCTTGGCAACAGTCAGAATAAAAGTGTTTCAGCCACAGATAAATTGATAATTGCAGAGTAGCTTCTGCGCCCAGATTCTATCATGATTATAGCATCTGGAACAGCCATAATAGCCTTTGGGCTTTAGACTGAGCGGCAGCTGAGAGCACCAGCAGCTTCCACCTTATTAAGACCAATAATCACAATAATCTGCTGCTAATGTAACTGTACCATTAGTCACTGAATTCCACAGAATCTTTAACTGGTTTTTTTTTTCTGCTTCTATTTTACTTTCTTGTACTTTACACTTGAAACAGTTGTATGGAGCGATTTTTAGAATAACATTAAGTGTATTCACAGGAAAGTAATCCATGCATGTTTGGGATATGCATGTATATTTGGTTGTAGTTGAGCATAAAATAAATATTTGCAAATGTCCAAAATTAGTCTAGTTGTACTTATCATGTGTTGTGTGTTTTGTACTTGTCACAAGATGAATCAAAATGTTAGGAGTACACTGTCCTCGGTATGAATATGAATTTGTCAGATGGAAGAAAGTGGTCAAAAATACATCATTGAATGGAATGGCTTTATTTTCATCATACAAAGTACAATGAGATTAAAAAGCTTCATCGCACCAGCGCATTAAGTAAACATAATAAAAAATACATACATACATAATAAAAAAAATTAAAAAAATAATATTAGAAAGAAATAATTCCAGATAACTGATGTTGCTTTAGTTTCTGGCACCATTTTAGAGTTTGTAAATATTTATTTCATGCTCAACTACAACCAAAATCCCAAATATGCACAGATTACTTTCCTGTGAATACGCTTAATTTTGTCCCAAAAATCGCTCCATACAAACAGCAGCGATACAACATTAGAACCAAACCTGGACCTGGGCTAAAATCAGATAAAGTTGATGAGCCCAGCACTTAGCCCTAGCAGGTGTCTGTTCGTCCAGCTCTACCTTCAGCCTGTGCAGCTCCATTAAGCCTCGCCACTAATTCACCGCCGTAATGACTGGTTTTAGCGGGAACTGTCCTTCTATTATTCAGTTCGACTCTTCACCTTCCAGATGGGCCGTGCGCAGCTCTCCGTCTACCTCCGTGCTATCTATGCCTGTGGGGTTTTTAGCCAAAGGTTTATTAATGGACTTAATGTTTAACAAGTAAGCAAGCTGAAGATGTGAGTTGGGAGCGATAAAACAAGCTATTGATCCGATGATGCTCAAGGTTAACCGTTTGGCTACAAACAACCAAACACCGCGAGGGCAATTATTTTCAAGTGTCGCATCTGGTGTCCCCGATAATGTTGATGAGGTGGAATTGTTAAGTTTGCGTGGAGGTGAGTGCACGTGTGTCAGTATGTTTCAGACTGTAGTGGAGTGTGTTTGTGGGAGTTTTTTTTTCCTGGGATGCACTTAATGGACTCTGCAGAGGCATTGTGGGAAACTACGCAGCCAGGAATCGCAGGTGTGTTTAACCGGCTGGAAATATACAATATGGACCGAGCTTGGAAAGCAGAATAATGGGTCTTAATGACCGAGGAAAAAAGCTTTTTGGGTGCTGCATACAGGCTTGTTACCATTAATGCATAATTGTCAGATTGTGATTATTAGAGGCAACTGTTGATTTTAGGCATAAAACATTTGGGGTGGTTTTGGCCCAGTTAGTAGAGTGGGTCATCCAGTCACCGAAGGGTTGGCAGTTTGAATCCAGCTCTGCCCTCGTCAGTGTGTTGTAGAGCTACACAATATATTGTTTGAGTGTCAACGTTGAAATGTACGTGTGTGCAATTATTTTTATTTTATTTTTATTCATTTGTGTATATTTTTAATTTATTTTTATTCACATGTTTTGATTGTTAGGTATTTTTTATTCATGTATTTTTTATTTATTTGTCTTTTTGTATTTATTTATTTTTTATCTCCGCCAAGGAGGTTATGTTTTCGCTGGAGTCTGTATGTCTGTCTGTCTGTCTGTCAGACACATTACTCAAAAAGTTATGGATGGATTTTGACAACATTTCCAAGATGTGTTGCGAGTGTCACAAGGAATAAATTATTACATTTTAGTGATAATCCAGTAGAGATCCTGGATTCTGGATCACTTTGAAATATATTCTCCATTTACCGCAATGTAAAATTTCAAAGTGATCCAGAATCCTAGACCGTTGTGTCCTTAGGCAGGACACTTCACCCTCCAGTGTCACTCGCACTATGTTTGAATGTTTGGTGGTCAGTCTGCCCCAGGACAACTGTGGATACAAATGTAGTTTACCACCACCAGAGGGAGAATGTGAGAGTGAATGAATAATGTAAAGTGCTTTTAGTCATAGCACTATATAAATCCAATCCATTATTACCTTTCCCAAGGAGGTATTAAATTTGGGTGCGTCCATCTGTCTGTCAGAAGGATTACGCACAAAGTTCTGGCCGGGTTTTGATGAAACTTTCAGGAATGATAGATAATGGATCAAGGAAGAACCCATTAGATTTTGTGCAATGAAGGTCAAAGGTCAAGGTCAGACTAAAGGTCAACAACTAAAACACATCAGTGGTAATATCCAAGAATTCAGACAAGACAGAATCTGGTGATGTTTTTTTTTTCATTCACATCAGATGGGTCAACACCTATGGCTCCATCACGTCATGTTTTTATGTCATATGACGACATATCAAGCCTTGGCTCAGCTCTGCTGTGTCTGACTGCTTTGTTATTAATACTGGGATGAAAACAGTTGGGTGACATTTAAACAAGTAACATATTTTATTATTATTTCCACCTTATTTAAATGGTTTAAATGTATTATATTGTATGACTCCATTTTGTTTCCAAAAAATGATTGTATTTCCATTGATTGTGTTGTGTTCGAGGGAACTATGTGATTTCAAACAAGTATTTTTCCATCCCTTAACTTTATGCACCGGTTTATAAATTGTATAAAAGTGTTTCGGTAACGTCCTCTGCAGCTCTGGTGCTGTTGTGCTTTTTGTACTTCACAGCTTTCATGTAACAATCCCAGACTTTTAGCTGTTTCACAACTCCAGCTTCATTACTCCCACAGTCCTTGAACTCCCTTTACATGTTATTAAGAGGAGCTACTGTTTTTTGTTTTGTTTTTTTAATGTCCTTTGTTTTCTTTAGCTCATTTAACAACAAGTAATAATTTCTACAAAGCTGTGTTCTGTTTCTACCCAAATGTATTTTGGTTGTTTAACCACAAATTCAATGCACTGTTCCTGATAATCCTTTGTTTGTTTGTTTCACACCTTACAGTCCTGGGAGGTTGCCTTTTTTTCCCACCACCTCCCTGGCACCCAAATTTTACTTTAAGTATGTAATTATAGTCAAAGAGCAAGCTAAATTGAATTTTACAGATGTAATTTAAAGAGAACTGGTGAACACCAAGAGACAGCAATCACATTTGCATTTTTCTTCAATGAATTTAGGTGATGATGATGAATGTAATTAGCAGATATGCAGAAAATCATTTCCATTCTTTGAAAAAGACAGATTCTGTAGATATGCAATTATGGAAGAGTGATGTTTAAATCTACCTGAGACATCTGTGACCAAATGGATAGTGTCGGCTGATGTTTTTATTCACTGCTGTGATTTTGAGTCATTTTTGTGTTTATTTGTTTGTTTGTTACCACCCCCCCCAAAGGGCAGAAGGGTATTGTGTTTGAGTCAGTTTGCTTGCTTCTCAGCAGGTTTACACAAAAACTACTCAACCAATATCCATGAAATTTTCAGGAAAGGTGTGAGGTTGTCCAGAGTAGACCCCATTAAATTTTGGTGAATGTAGGTCAAAGTAACCAAAAATGTGTTTTCATAATGATAAGAGATAGGGCACATCAGGTAAAATATGTGCAAGGGGGGCAGGATTTGTTATGCCAGGCACCACTTGATTGTTTGTTGCCTCGCCCACCAAAGGCAAGAGGGGTTTTGTTTTTGAGTTGGTCTGTCTGTCTGTCTGTCTGTCTGTTTGTTTGTAAGCAGCTTTCCACAAATCCTTCTCAATATCTATGAAATTTTCAGGAAAGGTGCGAGATGGTCCAGAATAGAACCCTTTAAATTTTGATGTTTATGCCTAAAGCCTAAAGTGTGTGTGTGTGTGTGTGTGTGTGTTTGACTTGGTCTGTTTGTTGTTAACTTGACTGGACCAATTTCTATGACATTTTCAGGAAAGATGCAAGGTGGTCCAGAATAGAACCCATTCAATTTTGGTGAATGTAAGTCAAAGGTCACACTCACCAAAAATGTGTTTTCATAATGATGAGAGATAGGGGACATCAGGTAAAATGTGTGGAAGTGGGGGCTGGGTTTGTTGTGCCGGACATCACATTTGAGTTTTTCTTTCTTTTATTTTAAGCAGTTTACAATAGCAGATATTTTGGTGAGAAAAGAAAATAATGTTTTTTTTTGCAGTTTCTGACGCCATTTCTGGTAAGTGGAATTGGAACCGCACTTACCTGCTTTAAAATGTACACTTAGTAAGTATGGAAAGTGTACTCTGTGTAAGTGTACTCATGACAGTATGCGTATTGGAACACAGTATTTGAGTGTCTTCAATACCCAATACCCTACCCTCTGAAGGGGAGAGGAGTATTTTCACTCCTTTACTAACTGTAAATCACATTAGTAATTTGGAAGTTAAACTCAGTAATGCTACAAAAAGGATGACGTCTCCTCCTGTTCTACAGAATGAATAATTGCCAGTATTTTTGGCACAGAACATGCAGGACAGAGATAACACTATAATGGATTGAAGTATGCTTCGTCATAGGCAAGTATCTGGTGGTTAATATTTATTTGTCATACTATGTTTTAATGCTAGTCTTGGAGTTAGATCTTGTACGCATGTCCATTTGTCGTGTTTTGTAAGACCTCTGTAATTGCACAATAATAAATGTGCAGAAGTCTGCACTGGTACCAGAGCAGAGATGACTCACATTACCTGTACGTAAGACAAGACTGAATTCACTCTGAAACAAACTGACTTTTTGACACATGACTGCAAATGTAATATATACAGTTGTACAAGGTCAAAGCTCCTTTACTGATACATGTGTAGTATAATAAGCTGCCCTGCAGTTATACATGGGCTGCATCTGCGTTATGTAAAATAGCCTTTTATAAATGTACAGCTGATAATATATAGAGCTGACTTCATAATATTGGCTTCTCGGCAGATGCCTGTACACCTCCTGCACGGTGCATTTATATTGGAGGACACTGAAGCATAGATATTGTTTCACAGCACATAATAAAAAGATAATATACTAAAACAGGCATGTGCAAAAACACTGTTGCCTCCAAAAGGTCCCTAGAACACAGTAATGGCATATGGAATGGAAATAAAAGAAGGAAGAAAATGTGTTTAAAGTACCTTTATATTGTCCAAAAACTGCTGAAGGTTCTTGTATTGTAGAGGCAAATAAAAATGTTTTCTGGCAGATTTAATTGTGTCAATGACACTGCTTTGACACATACTTTAGTTTAATATATGTTAACAGAACCAGAAGTTGTTGCAGTGAAATGAACTGAGACCTTTTTTCTAACATTTATGAAAAGACAGCTGATGAGCATTCCAATTAGCACCTGCTTTTCTCTTTTCTTACCATTGGTCGTCTTGTTCATTCTAGAACCTGAGCTTCCACTTCAAACGTGTTCACTTATTGAACTTAATTTTCTACTCTTTCTTTATTTGTTCCCTTTTTTTCTCCATTTTAAAGTGATTGTATATGTATTGTTCAAAATTCTGCAGTAAAAGAAAGTAATCACAGAAGTACTTGGAGAACATGTTGGAGCAGATTACTGGAATTGTTCTCTCACAGTATGAGTCTATATCATCTTCTCTTACACTCATCAACTATAACAGTACAGAGATAACAACATAAGGGACTGTTGGAACTGGTGAATTTTGCACTAATTACTTCAATCTTGCACAGTAGAACTCCTTATCTTGTCTCATCAATAACATTATTCCATTATGCAACTGTTGAACTTGTATGTAACTGGTAATAGATCATTTTTGCACTGGTTCATTTTGTACAGATACACTATTACTACTGATTATTATACTGTTCCATATTATTATTATTATTCATATTTTATATTTTATATCATATATAGCCAAAAACCTCTCAATATAATCATTGTAGATATTATCTCATCTCATCTCATTCAGTCATCTGCACTGCCTCTCCCTTGTCAAAGTTGCTCAGATCATTACTCTTGTCCATTTTTTCTATTTCTCATACATTATTTTCAAGGGCTAGTTGTTAACTCGCTGCATAATATAACCCACCCACTGACAGGACTGATTGTAATCAGATAATCAACATTCACACCTCTACGCCTGTCAGTGGTCAGAATGATGATTGGTTGATCAGTGTATAACAACCACACTCACTACATTTACATGCGCATCAAAGCTCAGCTATTAGCAATAGCTGAGCTAAGGAATTAAATCGAGTTTCCGATTGTACACGTGCAGCAAGGTAATCAAATTATTGAATGAGATATGTTGGACTTGCAGACACTAGGTGGTGCTACATGTCCTTTCGGTTTTGCATTTTCCCAGTTGGCGCCATAGATGAAGAACAAGTAGCAAACAAACACAGCAGATTTAAAGCAGGACAATAAGACCGAGTGATGGACAATGATGCAGGATGATATTTTGTACGTACTGTACATGCTGATTGTACTCGTACTCGTCATCTTCTGCTTTATCCGGGTCTGGGTCACAGGGGCAGCAGCCCAGACTTCCCTCACCCCAGCTACCTCAGCCAGCTCCTCCAGGGGAATCCTGAGGTGTTCCCAGGCCAGCCGAGAGATGTAATCCCTCCGGTGTGTCCTGGGTCGGCCCCGAGGTCCCCTCCCGGATGGACGTCCAGGAGGCATCCTCACTAGATGCCCGAGCCTCCTCAGCTGGCTCCTCTGGACATGGAGGAGCAGCGGCTCTACTCCCAGTTCTTCCCAGATGTCCGAGCTTGTCACCCTATCTCTAAGGCTAAGCCTGGTTCCCCTGCAAAGGAATCTGATTGTCTCATTCTTTCAGTCATGACCCAAATCTTGTGACCATAGGTGAGGGTCGGAACGTAAATCGACTGGTAAATCGAGAGCTTCGCCTTGTGGCTTAGCTCCTTCTTCACCACAACAGATTGGTTTAGCACCCACATTTCTGTGGATGCCACCCCAATCCACCTGTTGACCTCCCGCTCCATCCGTCCATCACTCGTAAATAAGATCCCAAGGGATTTGAAGTCCTCCATATGCTGATTGTATTACACGTAACATGCATGCTGTGTCTCTGGTCAGAAGGGGGTGTGTCCAGGCCTATGGTGGCACAGCTCCAGTTAGACCCACATTATCTGGCATTAATAGTTTGATTTACAAAACCCCAGTCTGGTTCGATTACAGTCTGACTAAGGAGTATATATGGCTTATAAACCTTGAATATTAGCCACAAACAGGCAATTTGAATTTCTGTAAGTTCATGTAAACATACTGACTGATATTTCAAATTTGTGATTAACAGACAAGTTTGTTTTAATAAAATAAAGGCAGTTGTTGACATGAATTGAAGGCTGTTTCAGGGTTTGGGTGTATTTCTTATTGTCGTTCCATATTTTGCTGAAACATAAATCCTTTAATTCTCATCTTATCTCTACTTGTCAGTGGTCCATTGTTCATTATATTAGTGTGCTGTACCCAGCGACACTCTATAACCAGACAAACTGTTCAGCAGCCACGGTTCCGCTGCAGCACGATAATATCATTGTATTGTTGCCCAGTAGGTTTCGTCAAGGCTTGATCTTTCATGTTGCTCAAGTTTGCCCTTTAATCTACTCAGATGATCTTGCTGAGATCAGATACGGCTTTTACACGAGAAGCCTGTTGTTCTCTGACAGCCAAGTGGGTGAGAGACCTCCAGATAAGCTCTTAACAACAAAGTGACTTTGAACTGGAGTTCTTGGATGTTCTTTCCACTCACAGAGTGAATTTCTTCCAAACTATACTTTTATGTGATGTCTGCCATAAAATGTCCCAACCTCTCCTCTCCTCTCCTCTCCTCTCCTCTCCTCTCCTCTCCTCTCCTCTCCTCTCCTCTCCTCTCCTCTCCTCTCCTCTCCTCTCCTCTCCTCTCCTCTCCTCTCCTCCCCCCTCCTCTTCCCCTCCCCTCTCCTCTCCTCCCCCCTCCTCTTCCCCTCCCCTCTCCTCCCCTCTCCTCTCTCTTCCCCTCCCCTCTCCTCCCCCCTCCTCTTCCCCTCCCCTCTCCTCCTCTCCTCTCCTCTCCCCTCCTCTCCTCCTTCCTCTCCTCTTCCTCTCCTCTTCCTCTCCTCTTCCCCTCCCCTCCCCTCCCCCCTCCTCTTCCCCTCTCCTCCCCTCTCCTCTCCTCCTTCTGATCAGTCTTCTCTATCTAGTGTCAGATGGCTCATTACTGCTTGATGGACCTTTAAAACTAATTGCCAGTGTGTCTGTAAGGGGCTTTCTGCCACTGTTCCTGCTCCATTCCTGGGTAATTACCCAGGGTCAGGTAGCTGCACTAACAGGTAAGGGACTACCAGGGCTTCTGTGGTCTTTTCCTTGTGTTGAGTCTTTGTGGACATTTTGTTTTATAGAAATAATAATTTGTGGTAACATGCATGCATACATGTTATCATTGTTTAAGCTTTGGACAGTGTGTCTCCATGTCAATGCATGGACATTCTGTTGTAACAGGCTGCGTTTCCAGATGCATTGTGTAGATGTAGGTTGAACTTTAATGATGTATGTCCTCAAACAATGGAATGATACAAGCTGTAGATGGAATCACACATTTATTATTATTTTTTGTTGTTGTTGTGTATGGTTTTTTTTGCTAGTCTGGTCTTTATTACTCATTTCCTTTGTTTGTTAGATTTTCAACAGCAGTAACAACAGCATCACTATGACCTCATAGTACATGAAATCATCAAAGTACTTGATTATCTGTTGATTGGGAGAGACCAGAGGTGGTCAAAGTACTCCCATTCTGTACTTAAGTAGAAGTACAGCTACGTGTGTGAAAAAAAAATACTCTGATCAAAATAAAAGTACTGATTCAACTCATTTGCTTAAGTAAAAGTAAAAGTAAAAAAAAAAAAACACTTCTCAATTGTAATGAAGGAAAAAGTAAAACTGGATGAAATAATACTTATTTAAGGAGGATAAAACTGAAAAATATTCCAAGATAAAGCCTTTAAAAGTGTGCTATTGTGTAGATGATGTGCTTTATGGGGTCGTGGTACACAGTTTTGTGTGTATGGACAAGACATTTACTGTAGGAAGAATTAAGAAGTTGTAAATAGGAGATTAAAAAACATAATTATGAAATTGTGTGATTTAAAAAGTCAAAATTATGAGAAGAAACTCAGAATTATGAGATAAAAAAAAGTCCAAATTATGTTTACAATTGTGAGAGAAAAGTCATAATTATGAGATAAGAAATGGATAAATATGAAATACACAGTCAAAATGATATTGTAGTCAGCCACAATTTATGATGTACAACTTTTTTTCATACTGACACGTTAGCCTAGTTTGAAAAAAATAATGAGTCTATTCTAAGTATAAAGTACAGATATTTATACAAAAATGTAGGGAGTAAAAGTAAAAAGTTGCCAGAAAAATAAATAAATAAAGTACTTTTTTTAGGTATATGTAGACTATTTTGCTTAAGTACAGTAAAGGATGTACTTTTACTTTGTTACTTCCACCTCTGGGTGAGCCCCATATTGACAGGAATTGCTTTTAATTAATTATGGTCTAATTTTCCCAATTAGAAAACAGTATTCTTTAGTCACAGTAAAAGACCAGTGTCCACAGCTGATGTGTTCATCTTATGTTTGATAAGCTTAATTACAGATTTACTGATGTGCTTAGGTTTTGTACTCCTAATGAATCTAATTAGCTGCAGTCTTCACATCAGAAACAATAATAATGCTGCTGTGGTAAAAATCACCATCAGCTTGAGCAGTTATTTTTAGTGACTCTCTTGTAAACATAATTTATGAACATATGGTCACGTACTGTTTCTGCATAATTACCTTCTGAAAACATGCATTCATAAAGATGTACATTGGTGCGGATACGTTTGAACACATTTAAATGCACATATTAACAATACCTTGCAATCAGTGGCTATTTATTTGGCATTATCTGGTCTACAGCACAATGGTGAGAAATGCCCACCGAGTAGTCATGGCAACAGCGGTTGACTGTTATATCTGTGAATCATTTATTTAGAGCAACACTTAGCTGATGTCACCAAATGCCCAGAGGAGGCAAAAGGTGAGGAGCATAAACGCTACACAGCGAAGGAGAGACTCAATAATGTTAAGGGATGAGGGAGGAATTCTGCGCACAATTCAACATCTACGGGTGAGGGACGCAGGACTGTGTTATCTTTGTGAGAGGAAACACTGTGGTCAGGTAGATACGCCAGGAGGAAAGAAAAAAAAACTGGAGCAAAAAGAGAGAAAAATAAAGAGGACAATTTGAAATGTATAGAGAAGCAGCAGCTAATGAGAAAATGTAAGCATTGTCCACACACAGAGGATATTTAAGAGGAGGTTCATCCTTTTAGTTAATGGTCACGGTCAGAAAAAAAAAAAAAAAAATACAGATAGTATTTGTGACTGATTTTAAAAAGTCTGTAAAAACCCTTTGCATTCACATTATATGATTAATTTTACATCTTTGTGTCGATTTTCATGACAATACATTAAAATAGGACACACTACTTAACAATAAGACTTCTGCAATAAACACTGACAACATTTACATTCATATCATGCTTCTCATGTGCTTGCTCGTGTGAGTTGAACGTGATTTAAAGTCTTACACATTAATATTTTGGCCTGATATATATGTCTGCCGCAAGACAAAAAGCAGAAAAGTCTGTCATCTGTGGGTTTAAGGCGGTACTTCTGAAGCTGTTAGTCATGTATCTGAGAAACTGACTCGTGTCCTAACTTTACAAAATAAATAAATAAATAAATGCATGAGTAACATCCAGAATGAGGCAGCTGTTGTTGCATTAGCAGTGTCTGTTGTCCATTCACATCTGAAACTTAAATTCAACTTTGACGGTTTTCAATGTCCTTGGTATATAAAAAAAAGAACATGCCCTCAGCAGAGCATCTGCAGTGTTCTGAGTTGAAAATAGTTCAACTTGTGAACATTTAATTGATGACTTATTTAATTTGTTTAACTCCAGACCTTTCCGTGTGGAGTTTGCATGTTCTCCTCGTGTCTGCGTGGGTTTTCTCCAGTTTCCTCCCACCATCCAAACACATGCACTGATACGTTAACTGGTTAATCACCCATAGGTGTGAATGTGACAGTGATTGTTTGTCTATATATGTTCAGCCCTGAGATGAACTGGAGACTCATACAGGGTGACCTCTGACCCCGCCTTCATCTACTGTAGCTGGATTAGGCCCCCAGTGACCCCTGTGACCCTAGTGAGGAAAAATCAGGTTATAATAAATATTATAATAATAATAATAATAATAATAACCTATTGTTGTTGTGCTAGCACCACATATTATGTCACCGGTTGGGGAATTCACAACACCAGTGACGTACTTGTAGTTATTAAAATGACTCCCTCTGTCACTGTCATGGTCCAGTATCTCCACAGTAGTTGGTCTGTAGCACTGTCTCTTGGGTCTGTTATTTCCCAGTGTACTATTGTCTACTTGGCTCTTCGCAGAGGTTTTAGTAAACACTGTGTCTTTACACACTTGCAGCATATGGAACAATCATACATACATACATATGCAACTGCATATGTATGTGGTGTTGGATTATGGTACCGAATTTATATTGGATTTTGATCTGGATTCTACTGTTAGTGTTTGCACCAGTTCCACACATATACTGATGTTCGGTACCCAACCTTTGTAGGTTTAGAATAGAATAGAATAGAATTGTAATGGAACCAGGAACAGACTCAGATGCAGAACTCAGACACCAGGTTTCAATATATATATATATCTATATATATATCTATATATATATATATATATATATGTATATATATATATATGTATATATATATATATATATATATATATGTATATATATATATATATATATATATATATAGATATATATATATATATATATATGTATATATATAGATATATATATATATATATATATATGTATATATATAGATAGATAGATAGATAATAATTAAGTGTAAATGTATTTAGAGTCCCTCTCCATTTCCCTGTTAGTTAGAGAACGCACCGCAGAGCTTGGTGACTAAAGGACAAGGCAAAAAATCCAAAGTCCGAAAACATGGGTCAGGCACCAGATAACAGTCTCAAAAAAGGCAAATCCAAGAAACATTACCAGGGTCCAGAAAAGGGTCAAAGCAGCTTGAAGTACCAGGGAGGAAAACACTGGCTCTTGGTCATGGTGCAGGCAGACGGTCACAACATAATAGATCCACAATAAGGCAAAAAAAAAAGGGGGGGGGGGGGGGGGGGGGGCGGGGGAGAAGCACAGAAAGCACAAAAAATTCACAGACAAGATAGAAGTGCTCATCGGTAGGAAGTGTAGACGAACTCACACTGAAGGGTGACACATGCTGGGTCTAAATACCTGAAGAAACAGGTGAGAGACTTTAGGAGGTAATTAACCAGGGGTGGAAAAAACACCAGTGACAGGAAGCACATGACAAAATAAAAGCCCCAACACTAACAATGAGAGAAAAAGGCAAAAGATGTTGAAAAAATAAAACGGCACATGACACCTGATACTGGATCATCACAAGAATAGAACTTTAGTGTCATTGGGAAGACAATGAAATTTAATTTAGCAGCATTTCATCAGCACCATATTGTAAGAGACGATATAAAAGACAACATTTGTGTTGGGTTTTATTTTTCCTGTGAAAAATAAAAATTTTACTTCATTGAGAAACTGTTTGAAATAAGGACTGTTATTACATCATGCACCATGTTATTACATTTTCTAGAGAATAAAAAGGTTGCAAGTGGATTTTGTAATAATCTTCTCAAAATGTAATAACTTATTACATAATGCAGCAGTTTATTATAAAATGAAATTAAATAGTTATTACATTTTGGACGTTTATTACAAAATGCAACATTATTAGAAAATGTGTCTCAACACATCTACCAATAAATCAAAGACGGAACAAAACATTAATAGTTGCTTTTTTTTTATTTCTTGTTATTTTCTCAGCAAATTGACCTGTTAATTTCTTACACTGATTAAAAAAACACAGTATTTTCTTTTTTTGACTTTTGTTAGATCATTCGATCAGTCATACTGGCGACTCGGTCAAAGATACTTTTCCTGAAAAGTAATGGAGGACAGAATTTACATATTTTTTTAAAAAATGACAAATTTTATGATGTAAACTGACATTAACTTCCCTTCTTTGAAAGATCATAAACTGCCACTGTGTCAAAACTGTGTTAATGTGACGCTGGTGCCTATTATCTCTGCATGTACACATGTGATCAACCCTTGGAAATAAATTTTCAGACACAAGACGACTATGATTGACATGTCGATGTAAAGTTTTGTCAGCAAAAACTCTAAATTATGCATATGAGTAAATTAATTAAAGATGAGTTCTACTTTTCAAAATTCCCATCACACACACACAGAGGTATCAAATAAGAAATTAATTCAATGATCATATTACATCACTTTTACTGTAAATATTAATTCAAATCCTCATATTCCCTCAGCAAATGTATGGGATGATAAAGTTAATATATGTACAGAATATTTCCAGTTTATATTCACATCGCTCCCACAGATCTTTTTTTTTTTAATTATTATTAATAACTGCTTATTTGAAATCAACCATTCTATTTTGACGATTTCTGCTGGATATGTTTATTAAGAAAGAACAAACCATGGCTCAGTTTACACTAAAATGAACCATGGTTTTAAGACAAAACAAAGGGTACAAACTGCACTAATAAGACTAATCTACTACTTTATTTATTTATTTATTTGCTGCTTCAGTGATAACGTGTTAAATGTCACACATCTTAATAAGGTTAATTGGAAAACAAATGACAAAATAATGATATTTTGAAGGTATTTGATAGTGTTATTGCATATATATATATATATATATATATATATATATATATATATATATATATATATATATATATATATATATATATATATATATAGAGTCTGCATTTATATAGTTCTTTTCCACCTTCATGGTGCTCAAAACCTCCCCTTCGCACACACACTCATACACCAGTGGGTTTTGATTTGATTTTAATGATTTATTTCGAACATGTGCAAAGTGCAACAATAATCAATACAACAATAATAATAATAATAATAATACACAATGACATGTCTGAAAAGGAGTAGGATGAAGCATAAGCTTATTTAATCCTACCCCTTCTTCACTTCCCCATTAACCTGAATTCATCTTATAGCAATATAGTGCATAGTACAAAAATGATAATAATAAAAATAATAAAAATACCAATAATAAATAACTGAAGTACTAAACATATACACATATATACAAAAAGCAAAACAGAGCACAAAAAAAAACAAGGTTCTTTCAGTCCTACTGGGAGACGAAGTCAGGGTTCAGTGTCTTGCCCAAGGACACGTGGACAGCCAGAGCAGGGACTGGAACCGCCAACCTCTCGGTCATTGTGTGACACAATCTACCAACTGAAGCACAGTTTATGTTTTAAATGTCTTTGAGGCATGTTACAAAATTGTTAGAGAATTAATGCAAAATGATATCAAACAGGTCCACATGTAGTTTATGTCCATACATGAGTCCATACAGTGCCTTCAGTCTTTTCATTTTTTTTTTGCAAACTAAAGATAGAAAACACAAACAGTGAATAGTTGACATATGTAGAAAATACAAATGAAGAAAAACATATGAAAGCAAAAAAATATATTTAAACATTTCATTTGTCATTTATTTAATTTGTTTTATTAAATTTATTATTATTATTATTATTATTATTATTATTATTATTATTATTATTATTATTATTATTATTATTATTATTATTATTATTAAGTTATTTAGTTATTAATTTTAAATGAAGAGGGACATATCTAAAACATGCAGGACACTGGGCCATTTTTGAACCACTGTCTTAGACAGAACCAGCAAAGTGAATGTATTCTACAGTGTTAAAGTCGATCTGGAAACTCTGAGACAAATGTTCCTTTGGAATAAAAGCTATTTTCTTTATTCTCCAATTCCACATTTTAGACCAAACTTCAGTCAACCATCATTTTGACTTGATAAAATATCACTACTTTTACTTTGAAAACTTTTTTTCTTGCAAACCAGTGTAATTTATTCACCACTAAAAGCGTCAAATTGTGATGTAAAGTGATGTTGGGAAGTGCAGATCACGCTCAAAGTAGAAGAAGAGGGAACTGTACATCTGAAACACGGTGTAAAAATTGTTAAGACACGACTTCTCTCTGTTCTGCCAGACATTAAATATGTCTTATAATTACCAGTCCTCTCCTCCCCATCCATCTATCAGTCTGTCTATCTATCCTACTTTCATTTCCACCGCATTAATTTCATCTTTACACTTCTAATTAACCATAGAGATGTAAATGCATGCGTGTGCAGGACTGGAGGGGCTTCTGTTTGACCTCTTCCCCTTCCTGACATTTCTCTTTCTCTCTCTCCTCTTTGCGACCGTATTACATACCTATTATTTTTCTCTTTTTCTCTTTGGATCCTGAGGGTGGCAAGTGTGTTCTAACACACCATCATTTTTAGGCAGCGGACCCCTGGGCTGTTAGCAGCGCAGCATGTGGTCGGCTTTTATCTTTCTCCTCTAACTCCTTCCCTGCCAAGGAAATAATTCATTATCATACCTGCACTGATGCGCTCTTTCTCTTGCGTCCCCCTCTACATCCTCCTCTTTCTCTTCTTCTTTCTCATATTTTCTACACCCTTCTGAAATTTCAAGAAAGTGTGAGTCCGTGTGTTTGTGCATTTTTTTTTCTCTTCTCCTGAAAACGCCTCTAGCCTCAACCTTCATCAGCTTTGAAAATGTTCCCTTGGAAAAAAAAGAGATAAACACAGTAAAACAAGAGGTGTGTGTGTGTGTGTGTGTGTGTGTGGGGAGGGGGGGGCATGAATGTAATTGCAACATGAGTACAGTGACGACAAATGATATTCATTCATTCATTCATTATTCATTCATCCATTCATTCATTCATTGTTAATTAATCCATCCATTCATTCACTCATTCATCCATTCATTCATCCATTATTCCATTCATCCATTCATTCATTCATTCATTATTCCATTCATTATTCATTCATCCATTCATTCATTGTTAATTAATCCATCCATTCATTCATTATTCCATTCATCCATCCATTCATCCATTCATTCATTCATCCATTCATCCATTCATCCATCCATATCGGTCACAGCTGCAGCCAGTATTCCTCCATCACACAGATCAGTGACATGTTTATTTACCAGAAACAAATATGATTGGCTGAGAGGCACAAGTGCTAACCACTGCACCACTGTGTTACCAACACTTTTTATTGACTCATTCAAAAATATATATAGATTTTTTTATGATTAATCACACATTATGCTGTGTAAATATAAATTTAAAAAAAAGTGTGACTTTCCCAAAACTTTCTGGGTCTTTTTACTCAGGGTCTAGCACTGTGTGTGTGTGTGTGTGTGTGTGTGTGTGTGTGGGGGGGGGGGGGGTGTATAAATGTTGTTGTAACATGAGTACAGTGACAATAAATTCTATTCATTCATTCATCCATTCATTCATATCAGTCACAGCTGCAGCCAGTAGTCGTCCATCAAACACATCAGTGACATGTTAATTTACCAGAAACAAATATGATTGGCTGATTTCCCGAGGGTTAAATTCATCATCAGCATCAACAGGGATCTAAACTCCTAAAACCACTTCACAC
The DNA here is from genome assembly GCA_020466265.1 of Siphamia tubifer. Taxonomy (NCBI): domain Eukaryota; kingdom Metazoa; phylum Chordata; class Actinopteri; order Kurtiformes; family Apogonidae; genus Siphamia; species Siphamia tubifer. The sequence goes on from CM035796.1 coordinate 4,996,659, forward strand.
CTTCATACACTGACTCGCCTCAGAGAGGTTTTGGAGTGTTTGGGTATTACTGGAGACTTGGTAATAACATCTGCTGTGAGTCACAATGACACTGAGACATTAAGAAACTGGGTTCACTTGTGAAAAATGGACATGATACTGTATGTCCCCCTTTAACATCATGTCTGTGTATCATGGGCGTCACACCTGTGGAGGATGGGGGTGTTACGACACCCCCACTTCTCCAACCAGATCATTTCATACCCTCCACTTTTCCCTGAGTTTATATATTGTATCGTTACTGGATCCAGGAAACAGACACAGAGTTGGACTCACCTACTTTTCATCAATAACATTTCGGGGCTGTTACAATATCTATGGTTTAAACTGTTTACCCGCCCGGGCGGCACAACATCATATGTAAATGAAGTGCACCTCAGTTCGGTGGGCGAAATATAAACAGCTCTTCTTTGTGGTGTTAGCGAACAGTCAACCAGTAAATAATGAGAAATGTTACTGTTGTTAAACTAAGTTAATAAACTATGTCATGTTCTGTGACATTACCCTCAGACAGTGGTTCTAGAACTGTTGTCACTGATGTTCCCCCTGAGGAACATATTCTTAGTCGTCTCCCCTGACATGGATAAAACATTTTAGTAAGAAAAAAGAGGAACAGTATCTGTAAAATCAATGTGTGATTATTTAAATCCAAATTTATATCAGTTTTTTCATCTCATAATTTTAATTTATGAATTGAATAAATGTTTAATTGAGGAAAAACACATTTTTGTGATTTTTTTTCGGCCATATATTACATTTTTAATATAAAAAATATAATCATTAACGGATGATAGATTCAGAATATTTTGCTCATGTGCCACAACCTTTAAATGGCTGTGACGCCCCTGCTGTGTTTTAAAAGTAAGAAATATCTCCTGTAGAAAAAAAATTCTCCTTTCTTCAGGCAAACATCTGTTCATAAATCATCTTTTAGTCAGTCCAGATGGCTTAGATGATGCTTTAATTCAGAGTTACTTTTTTTTTTACTTTTTTGTTGTTCAGGTAAATCAAGCACTGTGAACAAAAGCAACAAATATTCCATTTGTATGAAGGACCAAAAGACAGTTGCAGCACAATCTGTATATCATTTGTTGTTTTCATATTCATTTTAGAAACTACAATCAGAAAATGAAAAAAACAGAAATCTTTATTCATGTGCAAATTCAAAATAAAATAAAAACCTCTTTTTCTTGTCGTTTTTTTTCTTAATTATTTTTGCTTGTACGCGCAAATTGAAAATTGTAAATAAACCAATGGACCAAATTACAAGGTTCATGTTGTCATTGTTGATATTTGATTTGTTATGACATGGAAGTTACTGACTACTTTGTGTGTTACATGACGTAGATTGGTTACTATGGCAACATTGTATGAGACAAAACAAAATACTTCATGTCCTCCATGGGAGTACTGCGTCCACTACTTTTTAATAAAATTAAATTCTACATCACCATAGAATGCATTAGGCAAAAAAACAAAAAAAAAAAGTCAGTAACTTCCAAGTCATAGTAAATAATTTATCTAAAATGCCAACTTCAAAGCCAACATTTGGTGTATTTGCTTAGTTTTTATTTAATTTTTTACGCCTACAATCGCAAAAATGAAAAACATTGATTTTTTTTTTTTGTACATGAATAATCAAATAACATGTCATGATTTTATTTTAAATTTCTGATAGTGGATTCTCAATTGAATATAAAAAAGAACAAATGTGTTACACAGATTCAGCAGCTTCCAGCTGAAATACATTCATCCAAAAGTCAAACAAACACCTCAGGGCGATGCATTTATTTATTTATTTTTTAGTTCCTCCATATTCAAGAGGATAAATCTGTTTTTTGATGTGAGTAAGGATTACAAATGAGGACGGCTCAAGAGGATCTGTGAAAAGATGCTAATGTTAAGCCGCAGACAATGCCTGTTTAAATACAGTTACCAAAAAAAAAAGGGCTTTGGTTCAAGGCCAAACAGAATCAAAAGGAGAAACACACTGAGGTAACAAGTACGACTGCACGATATTAGACAACAATAAAATTGAGATTTTTTTTTTTTAACCCAGCACGATATCTATCTGTTGGTTTAGAGTGATTTTCTCTTGTTGGTTTGAGGTGATTTTGTCTTGTTGGTTTGGGGTGATTTTGTCTTGTTGGTTTGGGGTGATTTTCTCTTGTTGGTTTGGGGTGATTTTCTCTTGTTGGTTTAGGGTGATTTTGTCTTGTTGGTTTAGGGTGATTTTCTCTTGTTGGTTTGGGGTGATTTTGTCTTGTTGGTTTGGGGTGATTTTGTCTTGTTGGTTTAGGGTGATTTTCTCTTGTTGGTTTAGGGTGATTTTGTCTTGTTGGTTTAGGGTGATTTTCACTTGTTGGTTTAGGGTGATTTTGTCTTGTTGGTTTAGGGTGATTTCCTCTTGTTGGTTTAGGGTGATTTTCTCTTGTTGGTTTAGGGTGATTTTCTCTTGTTGGTTTAGGGTGATTTTCTCTTGTTGGTTTAGGGTGATTTTCTCTTGTTGGTTTGGGGTGATTTTCTCTTGTTGGTCGCTCATTTTTCAGTCTTGTTCCCAGTGCCTCAGTCCAAACTGCTTCAGAATAATTGTGATGTCCTCAGTGTGTGTCGGGTTCCATTGAAATTACATGAAAAAATGTTGAGTTCATTCGTCTCCTACATTAACAGAACCTGTCATGTGACTATTGTGCACATGTACGTTGCCATGTCGATGCTCAAACAACATATTGTGCAGCTCCAGTAACAAGTGAGCTGGACGATGATTAGAAAGAGTGAGTGGAGCGTAGTTGTACGTCTCTGTATGTTTGTCAAGCTTTAGAGGAGATCACAGATGGTGTGGGCTCAGAAGAGAAGGAAAAAGGAAGAGGTGTAGAGTGAAGGAAGACGACTGAATTAGAATTGATAATAGAAAATAACATGTTTGCAGATGTTTAAGTCTAAGGTAGCGGTAAACAAAGGATGGCAGTGGATGAGAGTGAATGTAAGAAAAGACAGGATGACAGGTGTTGCCTCAAACAGCAGATGGCTTCTCACTCAAGAGCTGTTCAGAAACCACCAAAACACACTGAAAATGTTTGATCAATATTTAGTCCTGTATCATATCTTTCATAAATGCATACTTAAAAGGAAAGCTCCAGTGATGCTTGAAACTGCAGGTGGTGGAAATCAGAGGAAAAAGCTCAGCTTCCTTTTGCAGCTCTCTAGTGTCCTTATTTATATATATATATATATATATATATATATATTATATATATATATATATATATATATATATATATATATATATATATATACTGTATATATTCTCGGTTTTTGCTGCAAAATGTAACTGTACGAAAGGGTTTGTGAAATTATTTCCGTCGCACATTCAACATCCAACACAATAAATCTGCAGCTGAAGTTGCACAAAAAAGTTAATTCTCGCTCACATTCATTTTAAATATAACAGAATTTTTTTGTCATTTGACGGAAAAAAAAAAAAGCCTCACACAATGGATTACTTTCTTACAATGAGTGTGAGTCTTGTCAAAGGGAATTGTATTATTCATCTTTAAGAATTCATTTCAACACTCGCAGCCCAAATCATTTAGAGCCTTTCAAACCACAGTTTTTGTTCAATAGACCTTGAACACACCGCGTTGACAGCATCACAAAGCTCAAACAGTCAAACATTTTGAAGTGCAAGTGTGTTTGAGGAAGTAAGTGGTGATGATAGAGGTGCAGGTAATCCCAAATCTCCAATGTCTCTCATTCTCAGGGGATCGGTCTGATTTTCCAGCTCAGCTGAATGTCGTGCACAGTAAATCTGGTGTCAGTGAACACAATATCTAGGGTGACAACGCTCCCATTCAAGCCAATGCTCCAAACACACTTGAGGGTTAAAGCTTCAAAGCGCTTTTGCTCCAACATGATGCAGTATTTTCTCGGTTTTCCAAGATAAATCCAAGTTCCAACCTCCGTACAAGGAACACCGTGATGGGGTGTTGTACTAAAATGAACCTTCATTTAACCAGCGTTAAACTCTATAATTAAAAACAGCAGTTGGTTATTATTACTCATTAAGGTGAGATTCCTACTATAAACCTCTAGTATTTTTCATTCCTCTTTCTTTTATTGTCTTTAATTATTTTATTTTTATTTATTCATACCTATATTAATTTGTGGCACTATGTTTTTAGTGGGGGGGTGTTTAAGTTTTTAGCAGTTGTTACAAAGAAAAATGTCGAAAGGTTAATATGTATTTGTAAAATGACAAGCTATGTATTCTATTCAATTCTATTTCTTTCTTTTTTTCTTTCTTTTCTTTTTCCACTTGTCTTAATTAGTTTATTTACATCATTCAGTCATGACTTTATTCATTTAACTCTTCTTTTATTCATTATTAGATCTCCGAATGAAGTTGGAGAAAAGTATGTCAAATATGTGGTGAGGGGTTATAAGGACACTGGGGTAAATTTAGCAGTAGATTCACATATTTACATATTCAATACTGACTTTGTTTTCATTGCTCTGCTGTTGTGACTTTCATTAAATCTAAACTACTGGTCTTTGACTCCATCTGAAGTCACTACATTTTGTTTTTAGAGCCATTTATATAACGTTTTTTTTCTGTTTATTAAGCGCTTTGAGAGCTTTTGAAAAGCACTGATAAATACAAATTATTATTATTATTATTATTATTATTGTTATTGTTTGAGATTACATTTTTAACAGCCCCACAAACATCAGAGGATGTCTGTACAGACTGAATTCACCTGAGTGACCTGAGGACTGAACACCTGCTGTCATTTTAGGGACTATCAACCAATGACCATACGAAGAAAAAAAACAAAAAACAACAACTGTCATTGTTTTACAAAATGATTTCACTTATTGCTGACTATATTTAGAATGTAACCCCTGCGATAAATGAGGGATCACTGTAAATTAAGTTATTCAGTCATTAGCTGGTTTCCATTAGGATTGGAAATTTGCAAAATTTAAATAATGCTATAAAAAACCTGGTAATGGAAACACCTGAATTTCGAAAAAAAAAAAAAACCCACTCAAATATGAATAAAAAGTTTTTACGCTTTCATGAGGTGGTTTTTCAGACATTTTTGATATTCTAATATATCGCAAAAGCACAACGGAAACACTTTTTTCCACAATTATACTGTAATAACTAATTTGCTTTGGGTGCTTTGAGGATTGGGTATGGCTGTTTTAGTGGGCGGCTACCGTAAAGGACATTCACTTTGGTTGTCATAGCAACAGCCAACTACATACATATCTACATATTTCCTACACTTTAAGGTCCCTGCAGCTGCTCCTACAGTAAACCCAGGAGGATTAAGATATGAAAGGGATAGGTGTATTAAAATGTGTGCAAACTCACTGCACACACAAAAATGTACAAAATATAGGATTATATTTTCCCAATGTGAAAAAAGAAAAAAAAACGTGCGTCTGTATCGTCTATATTTGCCACAATGAGTTTGTAATATGGAGCATCTCGATGTCAGAAAATGTCAATATATTCATTTAACACATTTAAACTGTACTTACACAAGTAATATCACATTAATAGTCAATTACATCAATTGAAAAAGCTCATTGATTTTGCGTCACCGCTGGCGTGATCCTCACAGATGATGATAATCTGAAGCACCAAATGGATTAAAATGATTTTCTCATCAATCAGATCATTTTGTAATAATATTTTTGGGCAGATTATTGATTATTTTCTAAACAGCTGTGTAATAGTGGGGTGATGTAGAGTGAGCTGATCATTTTTGTGCAGTGATCAATAGTGATGGACTCTTGTGTTCCATTATATTTTACTAACACACTGTTATTGTTTTTGCCAAAGACTGTAGATGGATACATAAGAAATGATGAGTTGTTTCACCTACAGTGAAGGGGAAAAAAACAAACCAAACACTAACTCACATTTGAAGTGTTTTATTACAACAACAGAATATATTTAGAGTTTGACTGAGTACAAAAAAATGTCTTTCTCCCTGGAGCCATACAATACAGGTGGTTTACGGAGCTGGCAATATGGCAATACATGCAGCATCGACAGTGATACATCAGAGGGAGAGCAGTTAAAGTAGACTGTTAACCTGAGCACTTTGGTAGGTGGTGTATAGAGCTGCTTCACAGGGGTCGTGTTCCTGCTGATAAATTGTACCAGTTTATGTTTTTTTAAACAATGTAGTGTTTTCACAACATAAAAAAAAGGTCAAATATTATGCTTTCCTCACCTAAGTCTTTTGAATTATTTTATTATATATGTGTGTTTTTGTGCCACAGCTGGAATATAGCGTTAGACATTTTAGAAACATTAGACATTACAACTGTTACAGTTTCAGAGGAATTCAGTCTGAATCATTTTAAAGTTAAAAAACTAAGTTGTGTTTGTTTATGTATTATTGTCATCACATGTGTGTATCTGTGTGTGTGTGTGTATATATATATATATATATATATATATATGTGTGTGTGTGTGTGTATAGCTAACGCACATCAGATGTACAACATCAGCTGAAGAGAAAACAGTTCAAGTCATAAACTCACAAGTGTGTTGGTGTGGTTTAGATCAGGACTGTCCAATCGTCCAATCCCGTTCCTCCAGACCCTTCATGTCTTAGATGTTTCATTCTTCTAACCTGACAGTCAGTATCAGACTTCTGCAGAACTTCATGATAGTCTTAACATTTGAGTCAGGTGTGTTGGGATATATCTAAAACATGTAGGATAGTATATGTACAGGGCGTCTCCATACATAGGAAAAACTTTACACACTTCGCATTAATATTAAACCAAAAAAAAAAAAACACAAACTACCTTATATTTCCCTAATTTTTAGCAGATGGTTCTGTGGTTATTGTAATGGACTGTGACCACGGAAATAAATAAATAAAAGAGTGTCTAATCTCGCCCCTAGTTTGTGCTAATCTGATGTTTCTATGACAACCCGTTCTTGAATTAGAGCCAATAATATCATTTTGACCTTTGACCTTTTGCAATATTGGATCATTTTGTTAATTCCAAATAAAGGTTTCCATGGAAACAGATGTATTCTGCTCCAGTTAATTGGTCTTTTAGAGCTGGGGGTACAGAGGGTTCTGATTGGACAGAACGGAGGAAAACGATCATGTCCACTTCCTGTTTTGCATTTGTTTTAACTAGCAACATGTTTGACCAGATAATACATGTGATGTTTCCATTTATTTTTGTGATAATTACAAAGCAGCAGCTCGACTGAATAAAAACGTCAATTCCACTTTTGTTACTGGTCACTTTTCCTGATCTTAAAGTGCAAGTGTTTAACCAGAAACTTCCTTTTTTTTAATTTATAAACTCAATACTTGAAGGATACATAAAACTACATGCAGAGGACAAACTTTTTCTATATCAAGTACAGTACCAAGTACTCTAGAAGGAAATACGGGCCTTTTAATCAACATTTTAAAGCCCTGTTTGTGGTTGTGATATGTGTCATGTTCCACACGGTGCCCTTTTGGTTCATTTTTCTGATAATTAATCAACACATTTTAACAAGGCACAAAAGAGAGAATAAATTACATTTCATACTCTTGCTAATAATAGTAATTTAAAAAAACTGAATATGTATGTACATAATTAGGATGATTAGGATGATGTAGGTTCCATTCACTCTCTTAGTGCTTGATCCCCTCCGATCTGTAAATTTATTTAGAGCTTTTTAGATGTGCTTCATTTTTTCGAATATGAATAATTCAATAAAAGACGCATAATTAATTTGCGTTATCGAACGTTTTAATTTAAATTAGCCTGGATTCCTGGAGTTTATTAAAATATGCAGCAACTGTAATGACGGTAAATAGGGTAGATAAACTCGTATTTAATTATATTAATGTAAAAAATGTCCACTGATAGTTATGCAAAGCCAAGCCTTTGTCATCCCTAATTTGGAATAAAGGGGACATTATTTCTGTTAGTGGACACACTGCTTCTCCAGACATTTTAATCAGACTGTAAATGTATTTCATGGATGGGCTGCTATGAAATGTAGTGTGTGTTCTTGTACAGGATGGTACTAATCATTTGATTTTTACTGCAGTAAAACAGCTGCGTTCTTACTGACAACGATGAAATATGGTCCTGACATCAAATCATTTACTTTAAGTGATTATCCAGAGTAAAAATAATTTTTAATAATTTTGATTACATATATATAGTTGACATCAAAATCCAACCATTCAAATTTTTATTTTGCCATTTTGAGTCAAACTGTGTTAACTGTGCATGTCTTTTTGCTGACACGAAACACTATTTTTAGACCTCTTCTAAAGTTCGAAACCCACGGTTCTCAAACCGGGGTCCGCGGACCCCTAGGGGGACGTGGCGCATGTCCAGGGGGTACGCGAAATTATTCACGTTTTTTTTTTTTTTTTTTTTTTTTTTTTGCTGTTTTATTTTGAAATGCGGAAGTTTTATTTTGTAGCGAGCGGGCGGAAGTAACAGCGCTGTTTGACGCCAGCTTGACTAAATTGAGACGGAGCGAGTCACAGGCTATTTTTAGCCACCCTGCAGCGAACGTGGATCGATTTTTGTGTCCGCCAAGTTCCTCAAGAAGTGGTAAAAGAAATGACAATGAAAATGACAATGACAAAAACAAACGCCCTAACCCTAAAAAGAGAAAGTACATTGATAGTTATATTGAGTTTGACAAGATCATCCCTCTCATTAAGTCTCTGTCTGTCTGTCTGTCTGTCACACACACGGTTTTGTGTGTCTTTTGTTCCGTTTATTATTTTAAAATTATTTAAAATTGTTGTTTCTGAAGTGTTCATTTATATTATAATACCTGAAAATGTGGCTGGTTTGCACAAAAGCACTATTAAAAAAGATTATCATTGTTTCATAATAATCATTGTTGAAGTGGTTTTTTTATCATTTTCAGTATCGCGAGGATGAGGGGGGACATGGAAAAATTTCACCCCTCCAAGGGGGACCTGGGCCAAAAAAGTTTGAGAACCCCTGTTCTAAACAACATCACACTTACGTGGTAGTGAGTAGAGGGTCCCTAAAGACAAACCCAAGTGTCCTGAGGTCTTTATGTCATCGGATAGTGTGTCCAGAGTTACTGATCTACAGACATGTACGTCTCTGTATTCATAAGACGTCTTAGGGGGAAGACAGAAATAGTCATAAAGTTTAGCTTGTTTTTTTTAGCTCTGGAAATTCACAATTTCGTTGCATTCTTTTATTAAAACAACAACCTGTCAGTAGGCTAAGCTTTGCTGTTGCGTACAACTTCATTTACATTTCTAATTAAATACTGGACTAAATTTTCTGAAAAGAATGCAACAAGATAGTGAATTTCCAGAGCTAAAAAATAAGCTAAACTTTATTCCACTCCAGATAATCCCTTTAACCATTTAAACTTCCAAGGGTCCACATATAGGCCAGAAGTAGTCGCTCAAAAATGTTAATCTAACCTCCCAAACTTGTCCCAAATGTCACAGGACCTAATGTAGTTTGACAACGGAGACCGAGTTACTCACACATCAGAAGATATAAACCACTTTCAATAAAATGAGAGCAGATAAAATCACTCATTTGTTCAGAATACAAATGTCAAACATCTGATCTGAACTTTTATGTCTCATAATTATCCACAGAGGAACCATAGTCCAACAAAAACAAACAAATAAATGTCCAAATGTAGTTTGAAACACATCAAAACATCCATAAATATTGCATCATTTAACAGGACCTGCCTCTAATATCCCAGTTTTCATCTTAATATTTTTGTTCATAATATAAGAAAACATCAATTGCATGTTGTTAAAATGGTTCAAGAACATCATTCAATTGACTTTATTAAGACATTTAGGTGAAATTGAGTGGAAGTTTAAAGGGTTAACAGTACAAGAAAAAATACCTATAAGAAGTTTGGTAATAATAATGCCTTTGTAAACACTTATTACAGTTTCTAATGTAATTACTCTATAGTTTCTTGGTAATAGCGACACAAACAGCTTTCATTAAGGTGGTATTATCTATGGTCATTTTTAATTTAGCGATCCATAATATAAAGTGTTACCAAAAGTTCTACTTGAGTAAAAGAAATGTAGCGTGTAATACAGGAAGAATTTGAGTTTTTCTATATTTATTTTTCAGATAGTAGATAGTGCCACGGTGCTAACAAAGTGTGGAGTGAATGTGCCAAAGTATTAGTAGCAGTATATGGTTAAGGTGTTAAAGCTCCAATTAGGTGGATGTGAATCTGAAAATACATACGTGCAGCTTTCTACTCTATATCAATTTCAAAGTGATTATAAAGCTAGACATTATAATACTATTAAGGTGCAGTATGGAAAAAACGAAGGTAAAGTGTCACAGTTAGTGGAGCTCCAGTCACACTTCAAACTTATGGAAATATCTTCAAAACGAGAAGAAAAAGTGAATCTTTACAGTTAAAGTATTACTTCAACCTCCTGACTAATATAGTGTCACATTATTCACTTATTAATTGCAGCATCTCAAGGCTCATCATATGATTCACGTGAGGGTAAATATTTATTTTCACACCATTAATGATGTGAACCATAGATATTATCACCTTAATGAAAACTGGTTGCATCACTATTACTTAGAAACTGCAGTAGTTGTACTGAAAACTGCCTAAAAATAGTGTAATAAGTGGTTATAAAGGCATTAATATGATGAAATTGCATCAAAATTACCATTACATTAATTTTGTATGTGTCCAGTATTTTAGCTATGTCCATACGCTCTGATGCAGAGGTGTCAAACATGCGGCCCAGGGGCCAAAATCGGCCCGTCTATGGGTCAAATCTGGCCCCTGGGATTAATTTGTGAAATACAAAAATAACACAAAAGATATTAATAAGTAATGAAGTTAAAATTATTTGACATCAATACAATCTAAAATGGATCAGACAATAATCATAATAAACAATTGTGAAAAAAACACAAATTTTCTTCTTTGTTTTAGTGTCAAATAAATAAAAAAGACCAGTCTGAGTAATCAACAAAACACTGAGTCCAAACCCATTCAAAGCAGCTGCACAGAAGCTTTAGCATAAATACACAGCTTTTACTCAACAACTCCCAGGTGTGAATACATGGAGCTGTGTGTGAGTGTGTGATATATTGTGTGGCTAAGAAAGAACATATATACTCAGCAAACCTTGGCCTTGGATCAATAATTAAAGAGTCGTACTTTTCATCATCTAAAGGTGAAGTCTGTTTCTGCATTTTACAAATCCAGGTGTTCCTTGTTATTTTTGTTAAACAGGTCATCGTGTTGTGTTACTCACACACTCGTGTCAAACTGATCAATTCAGTCATGTTCTCATTTGGGAAACATAATTGTTTAAGTGTTTTTACCGCTTTGACTGGAACACATTCAGACCTTTTAACACAAACATAGAATATTTCATTGACATTGACTTTTTTACCCTTCGTTTTTTATACGGCTCCAACCAATAATAAAAAAATAAATACAATGAAAATATATATCTTTTCATTCCTTGATATATGTTTTTTCTATCTTCTGTTTTGGTTCAATTCCCCAAGGATAAATTCACAAACTAAAGAAATGTAATTTTGATTTTGTTGTATAGACTATAAGTACAATGTATGACAGTCATATGAAAGCTGCATCCAGTAACCTTACCCATGATATATATGAAATATGATATGATATATGATATATAATATGATATGACATGATATATGATATATTTGATATGTCATATGATGTTATATATGACATGATATGACATGATATAATATGATATCTGATCATGGGCGTCAAACTCATGATAGTTCAGGGGCCACGTTGAGCTAAATTTGATCTGAAGTGATGCTGAACCTTTGAAATAATAACATAATTATACATAAATTATTCCAACTTCAAAAATGTTCTGTATATTTTACAGTGACCGAAGTAAAATCGAATAACACAAATGTTTATATTGACAAACGATTCACACTGTGAATAACATGAACAAAGTGAAAGAATAAGCAGAACTTTAACAATATTATGTTTTTTTTTAATTATTTCTTCATGTTCAATATAACTTACAGTCTGAAAATACACAAAATCAAGCAGAATATTGTTAAAATTGCACTGGCTTCTCTTATTTGTTCAGATTATTACAAAAGTATACTTTGTTTTAGTGTAAATATGTGAAAATATTAACATTTACAAAGACAAAAAATGTAATTTGAGTATTTATAGATTATATATATATTATATTTTACTGGTTCTGACCCACTTCAGATTGAATTGGTCTGAATGTGGAACCTGAACTAAAATGATTTTTCATATCTTAACTATTTTTGCATTTTACAAATTCATCCCAAGGCCCTGACTGGACTCTTGGAGGGGCCGGATTTGGCCCTCGGGCCGCATGTTTCACCCCTGTGATGTAGACAGTAGTGAAATAGTGACTTTTACTACATTTATTTTATCAGTGTTAGGAATATGTCTTTTAATAGACACAGTACTGTTAGTTTAGTTCATTCTCAATCCACTGAATTATTTCTCACCATGTAGAAAAAGCACTCGTCTTTTATTAAATTGTGACCTTCCTGAAATGCACAGACAGGATAGTTTATCAGTTTTGCTAATGCAATGGTGTCTGCTTTTAAAACCACTGGAGACTTATGGCTGAAATGAATTGGACGCATTAGTTTTTCGCAACCTAGTTCATATACTTCTTGGAAAGCTGCTTAGTAACGCTGAAATATCTATGTGAAATGCACATGAGAATACTAATGCTTACAGGCCTGATGTTAAATGATTTTCATTTATCACTTTAGAAAACACAAATGATTAGCTCTGTTAGAAAAAGCAACATGAAATCAATGTAAATCAATACGAGAAACTTTATCACTGTAGTGCAGCTTGTGTTTTTCTCACATATTGCAACAATTGATATTTATTTATCTGAAGAAAATCAGAAAATATAAGTATAACCCTGTACGTAGTAAGGCATTAACGACTTCAGTTTTTTTCAAGTCAAGTCAAATCGACGTGTCACGATGACGTCAGCGGAGGACACAGACACACGGCTAAAAAAATAAATAAAAAATAAAAAAACTTGTATTAAAGTTCACTGTAATGTAACAATGTCCACTGATAAGACACAAGCATCAGCATTTTAACCCAAACAAAACAAATGCTAACGTTAGCAAAGAGTTTTCTGTTAAATTTAACTGAACATCAGTAGGTGAACATATGTCCACATTTGGTCTGGACCCACGGCTCTAAAACTGGACTGTCCACACGTTTGCCACACGTCCTCGATTTTTATTAAGTGCAAAACGTTTAAGTCAGTGACCGCAAAGACGAACGCCACACTGTCCACGTCATGTTTGGAAAAAAAGAGCGCGTTGTCTGTTTATCACTCAGATTAGCTAACGGATGCTGCTCGCTAACTCAGGTTAGCTGATACCTCTTCAGATGACTATGCCGATTTTTGTTTTTTTTTATCTAAAGTGAAGTATTTCCAAATATATGACGTGTGTCTGTCACACTCTTCTGTTTTGTCAACCCATCACGAGAAAGAGAGAGACAGAGACAGGGAGAGGGGGGGACAGAGGGAGAGAGAGAGAAGGGGAGAGACAGACGGAGAGAGAGACAGACAGACAGAGAGGGGGGGGAGACAGAGGGAGGGAGAGAGCGACAGATACAGACAGTGAGAGAGGGGGGAGAGACAGAGAGAGAGAGAGACAGAGAGGGGGGGGGCAGAGAGAGAGAGAGACAGACAGAGAGACAGAGAGGGGGGGGCAGAGGGAGGGAGAGAGCGACAAATACAGACAGAGAGACAGACAGACAGAGGGGGGGGGCAGAGGGAGGGAGAGAGCGACAGATACAGACAGAGAGACAGACAGACAGAGAGGGGGGGCAGAGGGAGGGAGAGAGCGACAGATACAGACAGACAGACAGAGAGACAAACGGAAAGGGAGGGAGGGAAAGAATAACATGTGACTTGTCGACTCCTCTAAATTTAAGTGGACTTGTGCTACTGGAGTCAATGTTTTATTGAAGTGGACTTGTGCTACTGGAGTCAATGTTTTATTGAATGTCCTCGTATGTAGTGTTATATAATTGTGTAAACGTGGTGGCCTTGGTTGTTAATACAAGTGTTTATTGGATAAAAACTATTCCTGTTCCAACAGTTTGTCCTCAGGGGTTATACTGACGAGTCTATTCAAAGACTTTTATTTAGCATATTTCTCTATTATATAGGTATTTACTTTACATTAAGTTCAATACAAGGCTTTATAGCTTTGCTCAGTTTATGTCTTCTTTTTCTGAACCATTTAGTCGTCCAGAAGGTTGCCGACTCCCACTGAGCTGTCACCAGTTTATCACAGGGCTGACAAAACAATTCACACATTCATTCTTATGAGTGACATTTAGCAATTGCTCCATTAGTAAGTCAGTAATTTTTATTTATAGAGCACCTTTCACAGACAGGGGGTCACAAAGTGCTCTTTACAGCACATTATTATTATTATTATTATTATTATTATTATTATTATTATTATTATTATTATTATTATTATTATTATTATTATTATTATTATTATTATTATTATTATTATTATTATTATTAATTATTTATTTTTATTTTTATTATTATTTATTTTTATTATTATTATTTGTTTTATTATTATTATTATTAATATTAATATTATTTTATTATTATTATTATTATTATTATTATTATTATTATTATTATTATTATTATTAATTATTTATTTTTATTTTTATTATTATTTATTTTTATTATTATTATTTGTTTTATTATTATTATTATTAATATTAATATTATTTTATTATTATTATTATTATTATGACAGTATATATTACAATCTATCATACGTATGTGATTGTTTATATGACTACTGGTCAAAGGCACGATAAAATAAATATATTTATTATATTTATATATTTCTTATGTCCAGCATTCAAGTCAATTGCACATCTGGGTGAGGATGTCTGAAGTGACAGGATTTTTTCTCTGTAAAAAGTCTTGGAAGTGAACCCCCCCCCATTCATGCTCAGAAGCACTTGGGAGCCCATTTTGACAGGACACCGTTTTAGTCCATTTTAGTCAAAATTGGATAAAATGTTTTTTTCATTGTTTATTTTTTTTTTTACATTATTCATTCAAACACAAAAAGGAAAAGTGAAAAAACACATCACTACATGTTTTTTCATTTTGATTTTGGAAACAAATAATAAAGAAACAAGTTGTTTCTTCATTGTCTTATTTTTGCTTTTATTTTGAAAAAAACGAATGAATGATATTCACTTCCTTTTTTTCAGAGGTTTTGTTGCAGTTCATTATTCTCTTTAGTGTTAAACTCTTGGAATAAAATAACATAGTCTTGGCTTCACAACGCTAGTTCATAAATGGAGAGATAGTCACTGTTGATACTTGAACTTAAATATCCTGACCCCATTAACCTCTGAGCCGTTTCTTTGGAAAACAGACCTCCCCTGGGCTACATAATAAAAAGTATGTCTGATTTTCTATCCTCTAACTCTAATCATAGGAGTCCTGCTTATCGCGAGTGTGTGCGGACGTCAGAAGTGGCGGACGTCAGAAGTGTTTACATAGATTTAATTGTACTCCATAATTAACCGTTGAAGCGTGCATGCACATGTGAAGCCACAGTTTAGCTAACACACACACACACAGTCTAGTGCACATCCTCTCATTGTGCATTCTCCTCTTATCTAGGCGGACCCTCAGGTCAGGTCATGCTGCGGCTCCTGCGGCGCAGAGTTCTGCTGCGAGCCACTAATCTGGCTCACCCTGCTCCTCCATGAAGCTGAAAGGGCTTGAAAATGAAAAAGAGCACTTAGCTAACCCTGTCAGAAAATACCACTCACCGTTTACAGTAGGAAGTATGGTAGAGAGAAGAGAGGGAGGGAGAGAGAGTGAGAGAGGGGGGGGGGGGGGAGAGAGTTGCAGGGAGGGAGAGAGAGAGAAGGGGGGAGGGAGAAAGAGGGGGGCGGGAGAGAAGAGAGGGAGAGAGGGGGGGTGGGAGGGAGAGGGAGGGAGGGAGGGAGAGAGTGACAGGGCTGGAAGGGAGGGAGGGAGGGAAGAGAGAGGGAGAGAGAGAGTGGCAGGGAGGGAGAGAGAGAGAAGGAGGGAGGGAGAGAGAGGGGGGGGCGGGAGAGAAGAGAGGGAGAGCGAGAGAGGGGGGGGAGTGGGAGGGAGAGGGAGGGAGGGAGAGAGAGAGAGAGAGAGGGAGGGAGGGAGGGGGGTGTAAGGCCTCGTTTCTTTCCATAAAGATGAAAGATTATCCAGATTGTCAGAGATCTTATGCTACTATCAGATGAGAGCATCGCTTTAATGAATTGGGTCTCATCCGGCCCAAATGAAGTATGGGAGATTAGCTTCAGACTGTCAGCTTGTTTCCATTAAGCCTCTTAGAGCAATTTTGATTTGAAGCACGGTGACTTTTATTTTTTATTTTATTTTTTAGCTTTTAAAAGTTAAAATAGCTTCAGTTTGATTAAAGCGTAGGGTGTGAGGAGAGTAAAAGCTCTTCACTCCATCATGACCTTCATTTCTCAAAATACTTTACATTTGTCTTCTTTTATTACCCCCCCCCCCAAAAAAAAAAAAAAAAAGAGAGAGAGGTAATGTTTTTGGTTCATTTTGTGCGTACATGTGGACTGACTAGGACTAGATCTATCTATCTATCTATCTATCTATCTATCTATCTATCTATCTATCTATCTATCTATCTATCTATCTATCTATCTATCTATCTATCTATCTATCTATCTATCTATCTATCTATCTATCTATCTATCTATCTATCTATCTATCTATCTATCTATCTATCTATCTATCTATCTATCTATCTATCTATCTATCTATCTATCTATCTATCTATCTATCTATCTATCTATCTATCTATCTATCTATCTATCTATCTATCTATCTATCTATCTATCTATCTATCTATCTATCTATCTATCTATCTATCTATCTATCTATCTATCTATCTATCTATCTATCTATCTATCTATCTATCTATCTATCTATCTATCTATCTATCTATCTATCTATCTATCTATCTATCTATCTATCTATCTATCTATCTATCTATCTATCTATCTATCTATCTATCTATCTATCTATCTATCTATCTATCTATCTATCTATCTATCTATCTATCTATCTATCTATCTATCTATCTATCTATCTATCTATCTATCTATCTATCTATCTATCTATCTATCTATCTATCTATCTATCTATCTATCTATCTATCTATCTATCTATCTATCTATCTATCTATCTATCTATCTATCTATCTATCTATCTATCTATCTATCTATCTATCTATCTATCTATCTATCTATCTATCTATCTATCTATCTATCTATCTATCTATCTATCTATCTATCTATCTATCTATCTATCTATCTATCTATCTATCTATCTATCTATCTATCTATCTATCTATCTATCTATCTATCTATCTATCTATCTATCTATCTATCTATCTATCTATCTATCTATCTATCTATCTATCTATCTATCTATCTATCTATCTATCTATCTATCTATCTATCTATCTATCTATCTATCTATCTATCTATCTATCTATCTATCTATCTATCTATCTATCTATCTATCTATCTATCTATCTATCTATCTATCTATCTATCTATCTATCTATCTATCTATCTATCTATCTATCTATCTATCTATCTATCTATCTATCTATCTATCTATCTATCTATCTATCTATCTATCTATCTATCTATCTATCTATCTATCTATCTATCTATCTATCTATCTATCTATCTATCTATCTATCTATCTATCTATCTATCTATCTATCTATCTATCTATCTATCTATCTATCTATCTATCTATCTATCTATCTCTCTCTCTCTCTCTCTCTCTCTCTCTCTCTCTCTCTCTCTCTCTCTCTCTCTATCATGAGACACAGTATTTCTTTATCTGTGTTGAAGTACCAACATAAGTCATATCAGTCACAGGTGAATTTTCTTTTTTTTTTAGGTATGAACAAAACAATGTCATTGAAATCATTGTAATGAACCTATTTTTAGTTAGTTTTTTTCAGTTTCATTAATGTCCACTCAGCTGGACAACATGTGTTTAAGCTTTGAAGCAAAGAAACTTTAATTTAAAACACAATATCAGAACAGTATGAAAAAAAAAAATTAAATCAGTTTTTGTTTAAAGTCTAATAACAATGACTGTAATTGATTTACACATAAACATGACCAGTTACAGTAATGATATGAACTAAAACAACAAAACCTATGGATGTAGTGTCCAGTGTGCAACAAAGGGTTAATTTTATATATATATTTTAATGTTTGTATTACTATCTCTGTTATATTTGCACATTTTATTTTTAGCCTTGGGTTTTTACAAGTACAATAACGGTGTCATAAAGTGGGTACATTTACAGAGTTTGGGAGATGGTGTAAAAGCAGTTCATCTCACCTTTCCTTGACACATTATTATAACAAGTTTTTATTTTATTATTTTTTTTATTTTTATGTTCCCACATTATAATTTTAAGGAACGATGACAAAAAAACTTCCTGAAGTAAAAAAAAAACCAAAAACAGGAGACAGTAAAGTGCAGACCTGTTTCTGCAGCTCTGTTTAAGAAAAATGTCATGGAAAACATGAGGCTCACAATTCGCTTTCATCTCAGTCAGTGCAATGTGATAATGCCAGAGGGTCACAGTATCCTTGACCTTCAACAGTCATAGCACAAGAAATATTGAGAATACTGAGGAGAAATGGCTTCTAGTGTGACAAGCTTAAAAGTCAACATTGGTGCAGCTTTGCTTTTAACTATATTAGCATGTGCGTACGTACACTGGATGGTATTAAATGGACTTTGGAGCTTTGCAAGGTTAGTGATTCTGTTCCGAACGACAGATTTGATGATAAATTGCCAAAGACTAAATGCAAATGCAGCAGTACAATAAAAGTTTGTGTGGAGCGCAGAGGTCTTCCAGCTAAGGTAAACATGTCTGTGAACCCTCCAGACAGGCAATTAATCTGTTCCTTCTCCCAAAAGGATTCTCCTGTCCTTAGGCCGAGGAATGACACAGTAAAGACACTTTTCCCTTGTCATTAAAAAACAACAACAACTGATGCCGGTTCATTATTATGATTTTTGCTCTGGTAGTTCATGCATGACGTAGCTGGAAGGCTATGTAGTTAGCAGGTAGTTTATTAACAAAATAAAAGCCCAGACACTAACAACAACTGAAAACACATACGACTCACAAAAATAAAACACTTACAAGACAAAGAGAACCGCATTCATAATAATGATTTTACTCCAAATTATGCTGAAGACAGGTGAACAGTTTTCTTGTTGGTTGATCAGAAACTTCAAAGATGAGATCGAAATACAGTTGGTTTCATTTTTAATTATATTCAGGTCACATGGACAATGCAAAAGTCAGTGCTGGTCATATGCAAAATGATGAATATATATATATATATATATATATATATATATGCATTTTACATTTTCAACAGAACAACATCAAAGAAACAATTGTTCCATTTAATTAATTTTAAATTTAATAATAAATAATGATGATGGATTAACCTGCATTAATGCATTAATTTTACAGCCCTAGTTAATGCGTAGTGAATTGTGTGTAGGTATTATTAAATTACCAAATTTAGGAGTAAAGTCATATATTGCTTTAGGTTTTAGGTTGTTTTTTTTTTTTACACTTCAGATGGTCTATCTACTCCTAAATTTCATAGCAGCAATATTTTTCTTTTCTTATGCTTCCATGAAATTCAGTCTGTGCCTCAAAAGAATCACAGTATGGCACCCAGGACTTTTAAAAGCAGCTGGGAACATATATCACCTGTATATTATATATTATTCCTCTGCATGTCAGTTCTTCTGCCAAACCACTGATACATATAGAAACATATATAGTCTAAAACAATTAACGGTTCATACACAGTCCTACTATACCCTCTGTGATCCTAATAAGGCTTGTTCGCTGCCTAATCAAAGGCTCTGACTGCAGGAAAAAAAAAGAAATTTCAACTCGCAAGTTGAGAGACAGTCAAGCAGACGAGGAGACGGTTTAAGTAAAATACAGGGGGAGGGGGAATGAGACTCAAAGGAAGACTGACAGGCAGCTGGAGAGTCACACTGATATCAAGAGGGTTAAGAGAGGGTAAAGATGGAGAGAAAAAGCTAAAGATGCAGAGAGAGAGAGAGAGAGGGAGTTAGAGAGAGAGTTAGAAAGAGAGAGAGAGAGAGAGTTAGAGAGAGAGTTAGAAAGAGAGGGGAGTTAGAAAGAGAGAGAGAGAGAGAGTTAGAGAGAGAGTTAGAAAGAGAGGGGAGTTAGAAAGAGAGAGAGAGAGAGAGAGAGTTAGAAAGAGAGAGAGAGTTATAGAGAGAGAGTTAGAAAGAGAGAGAGAGAGAGAGAGAGATAGGGAGTTAGAAAGAGAGAGAGAGAGAGAGAGTTAGAAAGAGAGAGAGAGTTATAGAGAGAGAGTTAGAAAGAGAGAGAGAGAGAGAGAGAGAGAGATAGGGAGTTAGAAAGAGAGAGAGAGAGAGAGAGTTAGAAAGAGAAAGAGAGAGTGTGTTAGAGATGCAGTGAAGAGCAGCGACGGATTGGTCTGTACCTGTGGAGGAGATTAAGGGTCTGCATCCAGAGTGATTAATGAGCTGGCCACTGATTGCTCATCCCCATCTCCCTTCTATGAATAATCACCACGCCAGCGTATTCAACTCAGACAGCCTCTGCATGTGTGTGAGTTAGCTTGTATTACTATCTTTATGGGGACATTGATATGTTTACACAGTCACCCCATGGGGACCTCTGATTCCCACAAGGGTTACATTTAAATTAAGGTCCCCATTAGTAAAATAGAAATGATGTGGCCTGATAAAAACATGATTTTTTTTTTTTTTTTCCCAGAAGTCCTCATAAAGCATTGGGGTAAATGGACTGTACGTTAGACACCAGTGGGTTCCCAAAGCGTTATATGATTCTCCACATTCACCCATTCACACACACACACACACACACACACACACACACCAGTAGGCGGCTGCTGCCTGACCCTACTGGGGGACACTTAGGGTTCAGTGTTTTGCCCAAGGACACTTTGACATGTGGACAGCCAGAGGCGGGACATGAACCACCAACCCCTCAATCACTGGACTAAGGGGTCTACCAACTGAGCCACAGTCACCCACCTGGTCAATAAGTGCAAAGTAAAAAGTGTATTTTTCAAAGGTTTGAAGATGTTTTTACTTGAAAGAAAGAAAGGTATTTATTTCTATGTATTTTTAAAATTGTTTATTTTTGAAATATTGTTTTTTAAAATGTTCATTTATTTATTTTTAAATTATTATTTTTATTTAATCATTCATTATTTTTTTTAATTTTCTCTTTTTTATAAAAAAAAAAAAAAAAGATCTGTTTACACTCATTACCCAATGGCTACCTGATGACAAACCTGATCCTCATGTGACATGGAAATGAGTGTGTGTGTGTGTGTGTGTGTGTGTGTGTGTGTATGTGTGTGTGTGTGTGTGTGTGTGTGTGTGTGTGTGTGTGTGTGTGTGTGTGTGTGTTAAAGTCAGGTGATCTATGACAGTGTGTGTTATTATTAACTCACTCCGAACTCGCCAACGCCCACTGATCGTCTTAGAAAATGACTTCAGACATTTGTTATCACATATGACGTACAATTTGACAGTAATTCAGTGTGTTTGAAATACGAATGATGTATTTAGTAAATAGTCGCACCCACCTGCGGGGACGTAGCGGCCCTCGTACTCATGGCGTCCTGACACACTGAGATCATTTGTACGCAGCGAGGACTCCCAGTGGGAGTCATTTCTCCCCACGTGGACGGTTCAGTCCTGCTGCTGTCATTGTTCTTCCAGAGGACATTATCACACAGAGATATGTGCTCAAACATGCAGTTAGTTAATCACCCAGATGTCGTTCCAGAGACAGGAATGCTTTAGTTTTTTTCTTTTTTGTTTTTTCTTTTTCTTTTAAAGGTCATATCAGATGAAAATGTGTGAATAGGCCTGTTTACAGTTTTTATTCCTGTTTAATTCTGAATACATTTTAAGTTGAGCTATATAATCACCCTGGGCCAAATTAAACTTAATTCCCATTAAAGTTAACGGTTTATTCCGATGTTAATTCTGAATAAGATAATTAATGTCACTTGTAAACAGTTAATTGTGCTTTAACATTATTCCTGTTGTTCTGCACATGCTTTGTGATGATGCACATATTCTGCGTATCCCCATCGAAATGAGCTACCAGTAACTAAAATGAACAATAATCTCTATAAATTCACATTATTCCATCAAAATATATTAATTTGTATTCGGAAATGTTTCTATTGATATCATATAATGCTCCCATTATAGGTAGACTTTTTTTATTTTATTTTATTTTTGTAATATTGTATTTCTATTTAGTTACTTAAAAGGTAGGCTATTGTTTGTGTCCATTGAGCGAACACACATAATCATACAAAACTTACTTAAAATTTACTAATATCAATATCCCATCTATCGTATGCATGTGATTTTTTTATGTGCTTACTGGTCAAAGGCACGATAAAATAAATATACTTTCAAAGTATTACATACATCCAGCGTCCAAGTCAATTGCACATTAAGAGGCTTTTTCTCTTGTGACACTCGGTGATCATGTGTCGGCTGTGCTCAGAACACCGAGTCACAGCCAAGTTAAATATTTGTTTGGACAATTGGAAGAATTAAATAGAATGGGAAGAGTGCTCAACAAAAAAGGAAGTGGACGCGATTATACCCCCAGCTAGAGCGAAATACACCTGTTCCCACGTAAACACTTATTCGGAATTAACATGACCATGAAAACATGAAGGAAATAGCTTTAATTCCGAACAAAGCATTCAGAGACAGCAGATGACATGACATGTGGTGTTAGCATTATTTATTTGTTTGTATAATAATAATAAAAACAAATTGTAGAAAAAAAACAGAAATAAGCAGCAACATCAACGGTAAATTAATGAATATTCACAACATAACAAATAACACAAAGAAATGCTAAACAACCCCCCTCCTCCCAAAAAAACTAAATGAAGTAAAAAAAAAAGGAATACATGACTAGTAATTAAGAATAACAATAATAATAATAATCATAACAATCATAATAACAATAGGTTAATAATATGTTAATAATTATTATAATAATACGTTAATAGTTATTATAATAATATGTTAATAATTATTATAATAATATGTTAATAGTTATTATAATAATATGTTAATAGTTATTATAATAATATGTTAATTATTATAATAATAGCTTAATAATTATAATAATTATAATCATAGGTTAATAATTATTATAATAGGTTAATAATTATAATAATTATAATAATAGGTTAATAATTATTATAATAGGTTAATAATTATTATAATATGTTAATAATTATAATAATTATAATAATAGGTTAATCAGTTGAAGCAGATGTGGTCTCACAGTGTGTGTTTGTCACTCAGACATGTTAACTAAGTAAGTTTCTTTTTAAAGTAATGATTTAAATACCATTTAGGAACTGATAGCATTTTAAAAGTACCTGTTTGGTATCAAATGAAACCCTTTTGGTACTGGCCTCTAATCACTACATGTTAAAGGATTTCATGTTGATCACATGATGAAACCAAAAGGCCAGGTGGTAAAGTGGTCAGAAATGTCTTGCTGTGGGTTTTTGGTCGTTGCATAGCAACAATCAATGAAAAAAACTGAAAAGTGTTTGGTTGCCTGGTAAAGAAAATCCTGATGAAAGGAAAGTGTCTGGCAGTGGTTAGAGGTTAAATGCTTGAGCTGTGCTGCTGAGCACTGTGGCAGCAGAAGGATCAGACCTTAATAAAACAGCTGCTTTTCACTTCAACATCTGAATGATTAATGCTTCAATCTTAATTAACCAGATAAGATTCGAAGACAATATATTTTTCATGAGGTAAATATGAATAATCCAGTGTTTTATGCACATATTTATGTCCCTCATGTACACAGGCAGGAGGACGGACTCCAAATGAGACGCTCATTTACCCTGAGCGTCGCCTGTGTTTAATGATGGATGATCAGGAAAGTTTTTCTAATGCGAGGTGACCTCACACCAAACTACTGAGGACTTTAACACTGTGTGTGTTTAACTCTGAGGGACAAAGCAGCTGTGTGTGTGTGTGTGTGTGTGTGCGCTTGTATTCTTATCTTTATGGGGACATTGATCTGTTTATACCATATAAGGACTTCTGACTCAATTAGGACCAAAATTCAGGTCCCCACAAGGGTTGTTAGGGGTGTATATATATATATATATGTTTTACTTATATTGGGGAAAAGGTATTTTTCCTTTTTGTATTTATTTTTGGGGAATTAAAAACAGAAAATAGAAGATTAACATTTACTACCCAATGGCTACTGCTGCTCTACCCAGAAGTGATGGTGTGTGTGTGTGTGTGTGTGTTTGAGGTATGCAGTCTATTTGCAGTGAAAAACATCACATGATAAATACACATAGTAATTAAAACCTACCCACTACTGTGACATATTTTCTCCAGGTTCAACTTGAAAATCTAACTGAACATCCTATTAAAGCTGCTTCATGATGAAACAGTTCAGTAAATATTTGTTTTAAAGTGAGATGGATGTGGGCTTTGTAGCTGCATTTATAAATATCTATCTGGAGCATGTACACCTCAGTTTAAGAAACAGGATCTTAAAACAATAATGATATTTATCCTTATCTATTCTTACAATGTGATCATTGTTTTTAAATCTGCACTTACTCCACAGCTCCACACATTCATCATGAAGTCAGAAAACATTCAAACCTGCTGAAAAGCTCCACGTCCATAAGGTGCATGTGTCTGTCAGCGACACCAGCTGCTCATTGTGATGAATCAAATGAATTCGTCAGTAAATCTGTGTTCAGTCTGACTGTAATGATGAACCTGCTTTAACACACGACACATTAAACAGCCACTGGCTTTGTTTGGAGACACTAGGATTGTTAAGAGGAGCTGAGAATATGTTGCTTCCTAAGTAGAATGTGCTTTTACACCTGATGGGTTTATTTCACAGGTGTCAAACATGAGGCCCGAGCGCCAAATCTGGCCCGCTAACGAGTCTAATCTGGCCCATAGGATGAAAAACAATAAAGATATTAACAGTGTAATTAAAATAATTTTAAATCAGGTTCTTCATACACAATAATTAGATCTCAATTGTGTCAGAGCGGTAAAATATAATTATAATTAACTATAAATAATGAAAACTGCGGATTTTAATGTAAAAAAGTCAAATTATGAGAAAATATTTATGTTGACAAACCATCCTTTTACAAAAAACCTGAACAAATATGAACCAGCTGAAATATATGAAGAGAAATACATATAACCTTACAAGTATTCTGCCTGTTACTATTTTATGTGCATTTGCAAATGAAATGTAAGTTGTTCTGCACGTGTGCAAACGACAAACTGATAGACGGAGGCAGAAAATGGTTCAAATTGCACTTATTTTTCTAAACACATGTCAAGTTCACATTTTGAGGGAAGCATTATAGATGGAAACATTATCATAATTTAATTGTACTCTTCACTGTTATCATTTTGCTGGTCTGGCCCTTTTCAGACCATATTAGACTGAATGTGGAACTGAGCTAAAATTAGTTTGACACCCCTGCACTAAAGAATGTAAAAATCCTCTAATAATACACTAATAGACACAATATGACACCAAAAATAAAGTAAAATACTGTTAGAATCCAGTAAAATGCATAAAAATACACTTTTACTGCTCTGGCCCTTTTCAGATCATATTGGGCTGAATTTGGCCACTGAACTAACATGAGTTTGACACCCCTGGTTTATTTAAAGAAAGACACATTGGCCAAAATTCACCTTGACGAATGAGGTTATGCAGTTATCTGTTTGTTTTTTTAATTTGTTTTTTTTGCAATTACTAACTTGGTGGAATGAAAATGTGACAAGAACATAAGCTGTGCAGTTTTATTTAGACATAATATATATGTATGTATGTATGTATATATATATATATATATATATATATATATATATATATATATATATATATAATTAACATGTGAGGACTGAGGGAAAAAAAACACACATTTTTTAAACCTGATTTGCAAAAATAATCAGCATTAGTGTGGATCAGACTGGCTTTGATTTTTTATTTATTTTTTTAACGTGTCTAAATGACCAGATTAGAAGTGTCCACATGGGATCACATCACTCAGGACACATGATTAAAGCCTGAGCAGGGTCACACACAAACCCTCTCATGCGACAAATCCTCTGTAGCTGTCAAACTCTGCACTCGGAAAATCGAACTAAATATTATCATTTGTGGTGAGGTTACTGCAGATACCCCCCAAAAATAGGACCATCCTGAATACATTTCTTCTTTTATTTTTATCACTGTGACACAGAGTACGTTTGAGTTCTAGGTTTGTGGAGCCTGGGCCAGTCTAATTAGTAACACGACTGATGGAAAGAGTTTATCACACATGTATTAACTTCAGAGTCATAGATCTAAGAGGTGTAATAACATATTTAGTTCAGTAAATACACAAGGAGAGCATACGATTGAATTTCTAAAGTAACAAATGTATTTATTCATGATGGTTTTTACAAACCCTATTATGTAACCGATGCAATATCGAATATATAAAACTTATTTTGAAACTTAACTAGATGGAATTATATAGTGAGCCAGACAGTCAAATGATTACATTTAGATTTATTCATATTTCACACATACAATAACAATGATCAAGGTCATAATAAAAGAAAAAACAAAATAACAACCAAAACAGTAAATGTGCAAGAAGAGGCAGAAATGTGTTGGAAAGACTTTATTAAAAACCTTCACCTAATACATAAACATTATGGAAGTTATAAGACTCCCATAATTAATACAGATTCAAAATATTAAAGAAAGTCAAATAAATCTATATACACACACACACACACACACACACACACATATATATATATATATATATATATATATATATATATATATATTAAGGCTGTCACGATTAATCAAGTTAATCATGATTAAGTTTTTAGTCATTTGACAAATCCATATTATTTTACACCACAGTGTCACTTTGTGTTAAAGAAGGTAAAACTATCTTTTTTATCCGTTTATTTTCAGGGGCTGCTTTTGAGCCTTCATTATTATTATGTTTTAATGTTTCCCCCTGTTTGTCATATCTTAGTGTCTGTAATGCTACTGGGTTTTTTTTTATACCAGTAAACAAAACAAACATTTGTACAAACCAGGCCTATTTGTTTTTTATTATATTACAATGAATTTCAATGATGCACAAATGTGCGATTAAACTTTGATTAATCGTGATTTAACTATTGCATTTATGCAATTGATCATGATGAAATATTTTAATTGATTGACAGCACTTATATATATACACGTATATATATATATATATATATATATATATATATATATATATATATATATATATATAAAGCATTATTATAATTGATTTCCTCCAAAATGTCTTAAGAGAAATCTCTAATGTGCTATTTCCAAGAACATGTGAAAATCTGCTCCACAGTTTATTCCCTTTCCCTGAAACTGATAGAATATTTAACTCTTGATGTGACACATTTGGGCAAAAAAGACAATGTTGATTTAGTCGAGTGTTGTATTTATGAACAGTAGCATTAGTAGTAAAATACAAAGTGAAATATACATTGATTAGACTGAATTTTCTACATAAATATACAAATATGGTAAATATTAATCTGAAATATATTAACTACATTTAGTTTGATGAATAAATTAGCAGAAGTCGTCAGTGGTTTAAAGTGGATTCCAATTCAAACAACGCACTTTTGTAAGATGGATATTTTATTTAAAGTCTTTTTAAAGCAGCTTATCTGCTGAACTCCAGGGAAGTCAAAGTGGAAACACTACGAATGCTGCGACCGTCATTGTGATGTTTTTAGGTTTGTTTTGTTAACGTTGACATATTTTCAGTCCCCTCACCGTCCCCATGCCTCTCTCTGCCATCCCAGGCTGCCTTTTTATCTGTGTCTCCTTCTGAAACAGTGTTGGTGTTCTGCTGTTGATGTCTTACTCCATCTCACAAGGGGCTGGTCTCATAAAAGTGGAGAGGGACAACTTTTTGAGCTGCGGTCTTGAGCTCGCCACATTAGTCATTCCCCGGGAGATCTTGTACGTGCTCAGCATTGAATCACCCCCCACCCCCTACCCCCTCATGTTCATCCTCGCACCCCCCCTTCTTATGTGACATGCCTCAGCTTGCCTTTCTTCTACCTAATCTGCTATTTAAACATATTTTCATTCTCACAGCCGAGTGCACTAATACATTTTCAACCCTTATTTAGTTTCTTTTCTCCCACTTCACATTCTCCACTTATTCACTTCCCTTGCATCTCTTTTACTTTCTCTCAATTGCTTTCATTTATCACCTCTTTTTTCTTCCCACGTATCTTTGATTGAAACAATGTACAGTATATTGTGTTTACCTACGTTCAGACACATGTTCCCAAATCTAACTTTTTGCTGCTGTTTGACCTTTATGTGACCTGTTTGAACAGCACTAATCCAATTTTTTATTTATTTTTTTAATCTGACACAGGTCACTTTCATATGTGCTACTAAGGCTGAATCACATTTCACCCCTCATTAAATATTTGGCAAAGAAGAGGTTTCCCTTTTTCTGATGCACTTTCTTTTTGGTTGTATATATTGTTTTTATTATTTATCACTATCCTCTTTCTTTTTTATGTGGGTACATATGTCTGTCTTTTTTTATCTGGACTTTGAGTCTGCAATAAAAGATGATGATGATGATGATGATGATGATACATGCTCTGACTGAGTAATACAAAGGGGTAGGACTACATAAGTTTTGTTAACTTCATCCTACATCCTTTCGAACAAGGTATAATTATCTAGGATGCTAAAGAGGTGTCGTTTTAATTTCTGCTTAAATACTTTGTATGTTTTACTTATTTTGTTTTACCTGTTTGAATAAATTTTTTCATGTGCGTTTTATGGAGACACATTGCGACAATGTCAAACTTTATATAATACAATAGTTATCACAACTTAAAAACAGTTAATACTACATGTGTGTACTTCTTTCGTAGGCGCCGCCATTTTTAAAAGGATTCACATTGCATTCTGGGAAATTTCTCATACCCCTCCGTTTGGAGTCTGCCTCTGGAAAATCTCCATTTGAAGGGTATAAAGCCCTTGTCCTTACCCCTACTCTACATGTGGATGCACAAAACAGAGAAGAAGGGTTAAAGGGTAAAATGGGATTCAGCCTAACTCCGATATTTCAGTCTGAACGGCCATGTCACATTTATCTGACTTTTTCAGTGACTGACACAACAAACGTAAACGCTCAGATGTACATTATTATGAGTTTACGACTAGTTTAATGTATTTACAATTCCTACAGACACATAAACGTGTGACTGTCCACAGGTTGACCTTTGACCTTTAGCACCACAGTGTTTTCAGTCTTCAGGTTGTAGATGTTCAACCTTTAACCAGACACAGTAAAACTGTTCATATCTGTTAAAGGAGCGTCTTCCACTGTGTAGTAACTTATGCCTAAAACTAGACACTGAACTGAGTGTCTGCAGGTCCAGGGGGGCGGAGCCAGTGGGTACAGCTGAACCCTATAGCATCGACCTATCCTTCATATCTCCAATCTTCTCCAAATTCCTTCAGTCTGTCACGTTGAGCTTCTCTAGATGAACCTATTACTTTCGCCTCCACCTAATACATTTTTAAAATCTTAAATCTTGATTTGTACGTCTTTTACCTGGTTGTCACGACTACGCTGTTGCTCATAGCAACTGCTAGAATCTTAGCGTTCCACATATGTCACGTACTACGCCGTATTTTTTATTTGTCATTACATCAGAGCCTCTTGTGCATGTGAGTCACTTCAGGGAAGCATTCTGTTCATAATCCAAGACTGAAAAAAATCAGATTTCACCAAAAAAATCTGAGTTGTGCATAAAGACCTGCTGTGTGAACATAGGGTTAGTCTTTATTCTTCCTCTCTTCTGTGAGTATATACTACTAGTTATGTCTCTAGAGTTGAAAACAGGAAACCCCCCTGCTGCTCTTGTCAGCAGATCTATAGTTGGGTTAGCAGGGCCGATCGATCAGAGCAGCTCCTGAATTCCCCAGAAAGTCAATTTACTAACTTACAAACGGGAGCTATTTGTGGAGAGAAGGGGAAAATTGTCTGAATCATTAACTCCAAGATAATGTCATGACAACCTTCATCAGCCAGTCAGGTTGTAGGCATGCACTGCCCGTGGACAAGCAATTTGTCTGGGTCAGTGAGAGATGGGACAGAACGTCACAAAGCCTTTGAACACACTTTTATACAACTACTGTGAAGACAGGAAACACAAAGTCACATATTTAGCTAGGAGGATTGTTTAACATCTATAAATGGTCACTTATTACATGAGCAGTATATATAATATACATGTTTTGGGAAAAATTATTTAACTAATCCTTTTTATATAATTATTAAGTAAGGATATTTAACTCTGCTCAAATTATATTTATAGCCTAATAGCGATTGGTTCAGATAAACCTCTTTGAGTTTTCTAATTGTCTTTTCATTCATTTAAAATCACAATCATAGTTTACAATCAGTTACAGTATTACAAAATATTTCAGCATAAGATTACTGTTAAGATTACATCGTCACTTGTCAGAAAGTCCAGTGTGAGCATCCATGACCCAAGAGGGGTCATGAGACACTAAAGCTTTATAACACCTTCCCATCGACCCCTCCTTCTTCAGGTGTTATTTGTCCCGTGGCTCCTGAAGGATCGTTGGGGCGTCGGCCTCTACTGGAGGCTGGTATGCGGTGGGGGTTTTCCCTTCCCCCACATTTGTCACCTGCATGCCTGCCATGTAAGTTGTAATTTCCCAACACAATATATTATATTACCAAAAACATTGACTCACCTGCCTTTACTCACTTATGAACTTGACATCCCATTTCTTTAGTTTTTTTCTTTTTCTTGGTCCACCACCACCACACCTTGGGGGATCAACTTCTTTATTATATTTGCAACTTGTGTTTAAAGTTGTCATTCCACTGAAAACCACTTTTCCATGATCCTTTTGGAATCTGATGGGTCACCCCGAGTTACCAAGTGTTGTGTCCCGTGCACTGACTGCATTTACTATTCATAGAAAACAGACAAACGTGCCACTCACAGAAACCCTGTCCTCGTTACATCATGTAGATATTGGCGTCACCCTCGTGGGGTTAAGCCCACCCACGGAATGCAGGAGACACTCCCCCCAGTCTGTCCCACATTACAGCGAATCTGAAGTAGCATTAGCATTAGCATCTAGAGAAGACGGGGCCACAGTAGCTGCTGTACAAATGTGAAAAAAATGGCGGCTCAAACTGGTTCATGTGCTCTCTGTGGAAATAAAGCATTGTTATTTCCTCCTGCAAGTTTTCAAAACAAGCAAGAGCACGAAACCTAGCTGGATGTTACTCTGGGATGGTAAACACACACAGAGTTCCTTCACACATTCATTCTCTGAGTCAATCAGAGACGCCTCATCACACATCGTGGACATGCACATTAATGACACAATAATGCAGAAACAACTCCACCAGTCAGTGTCAAAGACCAAAAATCTAGATCTGGACACCAGGGGACCAGGTCCTTGTTCATAGTGGAACCACCCCAAAAAGAGTAGAATTGGTAAAAAAAAAAAAAAAAAAGCCATACTAATGGAAATGCGCCTTAATTCGTATATGTCATATTCATCAAAAGTTTTGGCAGCTCCACAAAAAAAGATCTAAATTCTACAAATGATAGAATAAGACATCTGCACAGGAGAGAAAAATCATTTTTACTACTTTAGATTCATATAAGATATCCAAGGTTCCCAGTACCTCTCAAACGGAGCACTTGCAGATTTAAGAGAGAAGGTCAGACGTCCCATCATATAAATCTGTTTCTGAAATAGACGGAGGCTCCTTTTCTGAGTCGTTGTCTGGTCATTGATTTTTTTGCAACTGGCTAATCGAACTTATAATAAGTATGTGACTTGTTTCTTTTTGCTTGTTTAAATTCATACCAAACTGAGTGACCCAGAATACATGTGGTTATATTTTGGGAAATGAAGGCCAATGTAATATATATATATATATATATATATATATATATATATATATATATAGTACAGTACTGTACTTATGTTCCAGGAGTTTGTTTCATAACTTTAATTTTCTTTCGTTTTCAGAGACATAAAGGCTTTTTCGTAACATGGATTATTCGTGAGTTGGGTCTTTCATAAATTGACGTATTACTGTATTTATTTATTTTTTAATTTTATCTTTGCCCAGTTCTTGCTCTGGTTATTGTTGCTGTCATGATTGATACTTTCTTGTTAGGTTTATTTATTTATTTATTTATGGAGCCCCCCCCCCCCCCCCCCCCCCTTTTTTTCCCCCATTGTGGTTTAATTAAAACCCATAATAAAGTCAGCATTAAAGAAAAGGGAAAGAAAATAGAATCTAAAAGGAAAGAGTAAAAAAATAAAAAATTCATGCCTCAATGATGAGATAGAATAAACTCTTTTACAATGAGACAAAAAAAAAGAATAAAAGAATATAGAAATAAGCGTATACCCCCTTTATAAAGTATTGGCATTAAGCTGCTGAGACACAGGAACATGAAAGTTTTATTTATTTTTATATTTAATAATTGTCTTAATAGAATATTACATAATGCAGCAGTTTGTCAGATACATTTGTGAATGTATTGTTATTTATTTTCTTATTTTTTTAATGGAATGTTCTTTGCAACGGACATGATTTTTAAAGTAAAGCGTTGAATGTCCCCTACAGAGAATACAAATGTGTTGTTGGGTCCCAGAAGTTTAAGAACAGTTCTTGATAAATCCTTAAAGTGTCGTCAACATCTAAAAATATTGCAGTTAATATCACAAATAAAGACATAAACACATGAAGCCTTTAGTCAGTCTAATAATGGATATCTCAGTGTGTTGTGTTTGGTTCTCCACCATTAATTCCATGGTGTCAGGATTAATTTAACAAGCGCTCCATCTTCCATGAATGTGCATTTATTTATTTATTTTTTCCCTTTTTTTCTCCTTTTTTTTACCAGCAGCGTTTTATAAATGAAGGCCAACAGACAATTTGAGTGTTAACTGACCTCAATTCAGTTGTTTCCAAATGAAAAACTCTGAATACATCTGGCCTTTTTTGAAGTGATGCACCATTTCCTTTTGGATTTTGTTTGCAGATGGTGTTCGGAGCCTGCAGTCGCTGCTCTGAGCTGAAGTTTGCCTTAGTTACTGTCAGTGTTTGTTTACAATAAACTTCAACTATAGAGGGTTCTCACTCTAAAAGCAGGAAAACAAGGAGCTTTCTGAAACTCACAAGTGAATATGTCGCAACCATGAATTGATTTGTTCTTCAAAAACACAGCTATTCGACCAAATAAACGTCTCAAGATGATTCACAGATTTAACGATAACATTTGTTTGCCATTTATTTTTAGAAAAAATGGCAAAATTGTCTGTAACTTGATTTATGTTTCACCACTGACATCCCTTATAAGAGTTAAATTAATTTCATTACTTCTAAAATAATCCTACCTTAGAGCCTAGAAGTAAAAACGATTTCAAGAAAACACATATATACATGAACGCAAAATCTAATAACTTCCTTCTCATATTCAAAAAGGAGCTGAAGGAAGTGTCATTTATTTAATCTCACCTTTTTAGCACAGAAAAGCCTAGAATTTAGCTTCCTATTAAAATAATTCTGTATGAAGTATCTCTTTATTTGGATCTTTTGTAAATAATTAACTGTAATTGTCATATTATATATATATATATACATTAAAGCTGCACAATATATTGTTTATGCATCAATATTACAAAGTACGTGTATGTAATAGTCACATCACAGGCTTTGCAATTATTTTTATTTTATTATAATTTTTTTACGTATTTGAATATATTTTTATTAATTTAATTATTTTTGCATTTATTTACTTTTTATGTATTATGTATGTGTCTTTACTTATTTATTTATATATTTTTTGTATTTTTTTAATTAATTGATTAGTTAATTAATTAATTTATATGTAATTATTTTGGCTAGATAAAGGATGATACTGAAACGTATGTTCTGTGTCAACCACTAATCTCTTTGACCACACAGCTGTTATTTACTTCTGCGTATATTTTCTATATCACAAACATACTATATTGCAGGGTTGACAAAAATTGCAATGTAATTTTTTTTTCTAATACCGTGCAGCCCTAACATACATTTATACACGTTGCATTTTTTTTTTTTTTTTTTTTGTGTCTCCGTCAAACTCTAACTTCATTTGTGAATTTGAGTCCAGGCTGAAGACAAATGGAGAGCAGCACAGAGAGCTGTTTAGAGGTGAAAGTGTCCCCCTGCAGAATGTCCTGAAGTGGTCATTAGTGCGTTGGAGGATCAAGGTGGTCCTGAGATGGATCAATTCAAGTCATTAGCTCAGTCTTCGGTAATACCCGAACACTCCAAAACCTCTCTGAGGCGAGTCAGTGTATGAAGGTGTGAAGTGGTTTTAGGAGTTTAGATCCCTGTGGATGGTGATGATGGATTTAACCCTCAGGAAATCAGCCAATCATATTTGTTTCTGGTAAATTAACATGTCACTGTTAATGGACGACTACTGCAGCTGTGACTGATATGAATGAATGAATGGATGAATATCATTTGTCCTCACCGTACTCATGTTACAATGACATTTATGCCCCCCCCCCCCCCCCCCCACACACACACACACACACACACACACACACACACACACACACACACACACACACAGAGCAAAACCTTAGGTAAAAAGACCCAGAAAGTTTTGGAAAAGTCATAGATTTTATTTTATTTTTTTACACAGCATAATAATGTGTGATTAATCATA
Organism: Siphamia tubifer; assembly: GCA_020466265.1. NCBI lineage: Eukaryota > Metazoa > Chordata > Actinopteri > Kurtiformes > Apogonidae > Siphamia > Siphamia tubifer. The sequence goes on from CM035796.1 coordinate 5,031,848, forward strand.
AAAAAAATCTATATTTTTGAATGAGTGAATACAAAGCACAGTGGTGCAGTGGTGAGCACTCGTGCCTCACAGACAGAAGGTTGTTGGTTCTATTCCCACACAGACCTTTCTGTGTGGAGTTTACATGTTGTCCTCGTGTCTGCGTGGGTTTTCTCCAGGTACTCTGGCTCCTCCCACCATGCAAACACATGCACTGATAGGTTAACTGGTTAACTGGTTAACTGGTTAATCTAAATCACCCATAGGTGTGAATATGGAGACTCATACAGGGTGTACCCCACCTTCACCCACTGTAGCTGGATTAGACCCCCAATGACCCCTGTGACCCTAGTGAGGATAAAGCGGGTTCAGATGATGATACCAGAATAAAAAGTTTACTTCACGTCATCTTAACCTTAACGTTCTATTCTGTCAACTTCCAGTTAATTTCCTGTTCCCTCACTTCTTGGGACATATCATGGCACATGTGGTGAAGTGGGTAAGGACTAAAATCTAGTCCAAATTAAATGTAAATGCCAGGAAAGTGTTGATTTAACAATGTCTGCCTTCACATAAATGTTAATTTAATATTGAATCACACATTGTCATTCATTTTATTGTTATTTATAACAAAAAAAGTACTTTTTATTCTTAGTGTTTAAAGTTGACATAGTCATGGAAATGTCCCAAAAACCCATGTAAAACTATTGTTTAAAGTGTGTATGAACCCTGACTGTACTCTCAATAACCTTTGACACCATAAAAGCAAAAACTGAGACTGAGGAAGAGCTTCTTTCCCCAGACCTTCAGCCCCCCCCTCATCTACCCCAACCATCACCATTCAGTATTTAATAATATGCATATCCATGTAGATATTTATATTACCTACAGGCTATATCTTTATTTTCTCTCGATTCTTATTTATATTTTACTTACTTTATATTTTACTTATTCTTACCTTCTATATTTTTGTATAGTTGTATATCTGTATAGTTATATTTTGCACAGTTTTAAGGGAGTGTCGCCTCCATCTGTGGATGCTCATCCACATGTGACAACTAAATAATTCTGATTCTGAAGGTCTTGCTCAAGTTTGATGATGACTCGTACTTTTTGACATGTTTTTTGTCATTGGTGCGACAGTGGACAAAAGACCTTCAGGACAACAGCATAAGTGGAAATGCCCCAAAAATGAGTAGAATCGAGTAGAAGTGATACTAATGGAAACACGGCTGTCGAATATCAAGTGATGGTGGACGTCCATGTGTAGAGTCAGAGCTTCACGAGGACACAGCAGAGGGTCTCCTTTCATGTGCTTTATTAAATTCGGTGTGAGAGGTGGTCTAGTTGAAATGCATAGTACCACCCTGAAACCTCCCCTCCAAGTCATGTCAGATCAATGCACTTCATCGCTCATCTGTCCACATTGCACTCAAAGCCTGTTCTGCCACCCAAATTACTGCTCTGCTGAATTATAACTTTGTTGGACCTGGCAGTGTACTGTACCTAAGGCACTGTGAAATACCACTGACAGACTGAGCTGTCAGCCCACATGGATCTATCACCTGCACAGCTATTTGAAACAGACAGCTAATATCCACGGGTCTTTTACTACAGCATTTGTCAAAGTCTGGAACCGGACAAGATGGTCCCCACAAACATTTCCAACTCTATTAGGTGTCTGCTCCATTTCACTTTGGACAGGGACATATTGTCCTGTATGGGATTAGGGTTGGACCTCATGTTTGGTGTTGTTTACCCACAGTTGGAGGTCTGTAAATACTCACTGTGTGTTTAGACGTGTTCATGAACTTACATAGTTTGGCTTATTTTCCACAGAGCTGATATTTACAGACAAGTCCAAGTCAGTGCATGAAGAAAGACACGTCTGTGTAGAAGTACACTTCTTAGGTATCTGTACTTTACCTGAGTATTTATTTTTCTGGCAACTTTTTAATTTTACTCCCTACATGTTTGCATAACGATCTGTACTTTATACTCTTTACGTTTATATAAATATATGTACTTTATACTCTTTAAATGTATATAAATATTTGTACTTTATACTCTTTACATTTATATAAATATTTGTACTTTATACTCTTTACATGTATATTAAATATCTGTACTTTATACTCTTTACATTCTCAGTATAGACTCATTACTTTTTCAAATTACAAATATGTGACAGTATCAAAAATAAGTCATAAATCAGAAATTGTGACTAACTATATCATTTTGACTTTTACCCCCCCCCCCCGCCTCATAATAATTCTTAAACATTTTTTTTTACATTTGAAAAGACAGAGGGGTATTGTGTTTGACTCTATTTTTGTTTGTTTGTTTGTTTTTAAGCAGGTTTACGCAAAAACTACTCGACCAATTTCCATGAAATTTTCAGGAAAAGTCCAAGGTTGTCCAGAATAGACCCCATTCAGTTTTGGTGAATATAGGTCAAAGGTCATGGTCACCAAACATGTATTTTCACAATGATAAGTGATAGTGGTTTGTTGTGCAGGACACCATTTGTTTTAGTATTTATTAATTTTGTTGCTTATTTTCTCCATGTTATTACACCCCCCCCCCCCCAAAAGAGAGAGGGGTATTCTGTTTGAGTGTGTCTGTCAGCAGGTTTACGTAAAAACTACTGCACCAATTTCCATTAAATTTTCAGGAAATGTGTGAAGTGGTCCAGAATAGATCCCATTAAAATTTAGTGAATGTAGGTCAAAGGTCACAGTCACCAAAAAATGTGTTTTTGCAATAAGAGAGAGGGCAGATAAGGTAAAATGTGTGCAGGGGGGGCGGGGTTTGTTGTGCCAGAGCTGTCTTTCTTTTCCACAGACTGGTCTTCAGTTCAGCTTCTGTAAAACTAACTGTGCTATTCCAACAGTTCATTAATTTGCATTATGGTTGATTTAATGTTCTGGGTTAGTGTTAGGGTTAGTTGTGCTGATTAAACTGTGTAGACATGTACAATCATATCATGTTGCATCCTGTTCACATGAAACATATTTATTTCCTCTGCAGCTTGATAGAAAATCTATTAAAAATCCTCTTAAAAGTCCAGCACTAAAAGGTCATGCAGTATGTTCAATTAATAATAAAACTAAATGCACCTGTGTGAGTGCACACATGTTTGACTGGGTCGGTTTAATATATATAAGTCATTAGGAATGCTAGCAGGTGTGTGTGTCTTTACCTATTGAACCGTGTATATGCTGTGTTCGAGCAAATATTAACCCAGGGTCACACGCCATCATACATCATACCCGAGCTGGACTGCCTACACTGCGAACTCACCCAACTTGTCTATGTCAGCAACATGGTCATTATACGCCCGTCTGAATATGTCAAACAATTTATATTCTAACCAGATTTGGTCTTTTTTTTTTTTTTACACTGACAACACAGAATGATGGATGACCAGCAAACTTTTCATATGGGGTTACAAATAAGGTCATAAATAAGATTTAAGACCATAATGGATAGAAGATGGGATACATGCAGACACAACCCAGAGTGTCTGGTAAAATGATATGGTTTGTACACTTATAGCACATGTCAGATGTTTTCAATAATATGTTTCAAAGAGCATAAATCTGTCACTTAGTTCAATGTAATATTATTTCAGTAGTGGTGCCACATTTCTTTTACCCAGTAATCACCTGATAAGTTTATTTACATCATACTAATCCAGTAGTAGTGTAACTAATTTGCTAATATATTTCAATAATGTTCATTGTATTATATGACCAGACACTAGGCTAATGTGTATAATAACGCAGGGATAATAGTAGTAATGTTCAATACCACTGATTTCCTTTCTGATCTGATACTGTTAGCCTAGCCGCGCTATCCCCTTTTATTTTCAAGGGTGGGGATTCCTGGTCCTTGAGGGCCGGTGTCCTATAAGTTTTAGATTTTTCCCTCTTCCATCACACCTGGAGGTCATTAAATTATTATCAGGCTTCTGCTATGCTGGATGATGAGATGATCATCAGGTGTGAAGGAAGAAGGAAATGTCTAAAACATGCAGGATCCTGGCCCTCGACCACCAGGATTCCCCACCCTTGCATTACATGTATGGGTCTCATCTCGCTTCATAGTCGGAGGAGGCGGGGCTAAAAGGTTGTCTTTCAAATCCTCTGTATGCAATAATCTTTAGGATGATGTAGTTAGAGCGCCGGAAAGTTCGTGGAGGAGTCCGGAAAAAGATAGGAATGACTAAACAAAATGGTGGATTATGGAGCTTAACGACTATTGTCGTTTCTGTAAAAATAATTTAAAGATTGCTGACGTTTTGTCACATTCTTCACTCATCTGTGATAAAAGTCTGCAGCCATCTATCATTGTTGTTCTTCTTCTATGGTTGTTTCCAGGTCTGAATCATTGCAGCGTCACTTTGTTTTTTGTTTTATTATTTGATTTATTTGGCTGAAAATGCTATACACATGAATATTGGCAGCATTTAAAACTGGGATAGCACAAAAAAGCATAAAGCACTTGTTTCCACTGTAGTCCCTTCATTAGACCCGCCCTCTGACTCTGTACTTCGCTGTGATTCGTCGGCCAGTTTCAGGGAAATCGAGCCAAAAGTTATATTGAGCATAACTAGAACATCTATGGCTAGGTTAATACTGAGTTAAATTCATGCTGGTATCGGTATCAATACCAATATTTTATACGACTACACCTAATGTCTTTCAAATCATAGCTTCTTTAAGAATAAAAGTATTTATTATTAGTATTTATTTATTTTAAACTAAAGCTATTATAGGTGACCATATGTCTTGATGTTGGGAAAATACACTTTGATGCAAAAAAAACCCATCCTAATGACATTAAACTTCTACAGTACAAAGTTCTCAGGTATGACTGGTATGTGATCCCACAATACTTTACAATGCTTTCAAGTAGCATCTATTTTTACCTTTGGGTAAAGAGACAATCAATCTGCATAAGTGACTCTGTTTGAACAATGCAATACTGTGCACATTTGTTCAGATGAAATAAGTAAAGCATGTGGTGATAAAGTTGACAGGCTATAACCGTGACTGTACAGTAGCTCTGAAGCTCTTCCACACTGTCTGGCAGAACACACTATTTATGACGCCAAGGGGAGCTAGTGAAAAATAATTCTTAATTTGGCGTAAAGGTGAATTGAATTGGATGGCCATTTCAATGACCATAAATTTCCCGTAATGAGAAGAATGATATTTGGCTAACCATGTGTCCTCTGACACGTGGTTTCTCTTCCTGCTGAATCTCCTTCAGTGTTGGACAGCTGTTTATCCTCCCTGGTTCACTGGTAATGACATGGATACTTAGAAATGTATTAAGCTTGGCTACACTTCCACTCATTCTGATTTGTGATTTTCTTTTCCTTCTCTCATGTCTGCTCGGTTACATATCTTTCTTTTAAACACCAGTCTCTTTTTTTTTTTTTTTTTTGACAGAGGTCGTCCAGCTCAGCCTGGCGGAGGACCAGCAGATCACCGTTTCTACGGTAACCGTGGGCCTCAGCGCTGTCCTTACCTGTGCCATCCAGGGGACACTGCGTCCGCCAATCATCTGGAAGAGGAATGGGATCATACTTAACTTCCTGGACCTGGAGGACATCAATGTGAGTGCGAGTCCTTTTCATTACTGTGGACCTGATGATGAGGATGATGATGATTGGGGTGCAAGTAGTGATGATGATGAGGAAATAGAGGGACTGATCTGCACAACTCCAGTTTAGAGAAGCAGACAGGACCACTGAGGAAGAAACATCAGCAATGTACTGTTGTGGATATGAGCAAAAAAAAGGAAAAACAGACCATCACCTGGTGTCCTCTGAGTTAAAATGAGTGTTATTAACCAAAGGGTCGGTCAGTACATGTATGTACACTCAAACTGAATGTAGATTTTTTTTTCAGATGGTCCTTGTTTAGGTCCCATAAGTATTTTTTTTTGTTCCTATTTCATATATCTTAGTTTCTCAGAAAATCAGGGGTATGTTTAGGCAACACACTAGAGATAAGACACAGATTGTACTTTATTTAATAATAATTTTTAATAATAACTCTATTCATATTTATATTCATTTCTTATTTATATCTTTTAGTTGGGACAGTACACATTACTAAATACATGTACACATTCTATTTCAGTATAAACGTATGCTAGTGTTAGCATCAGTGCTAATTTTCATCCATAGTCCCCACTTAGTAAATAAACAACAGTGATCTGTACTGACATTGACACAGTTGTTCCTCATTCACAGATCATATTTACTGTTTTCTCTTTTAGTCCGTTTGTTTTTTTTCTTTGCTCAGAACCTCCTGCTTTTGAAAACACTCTCTGCTGCGCTGATGCATCATGCACTTACCCAGGCGGAAGAAAAAGTAGTCCCACCAACTGCCTGTCATTTAAATAACATCACAATATTTTATTTCTTTTTCACTGTGTTAAGGATAGACCTTACCTCAAATGAGTTATGTATCAAAAGTATTGATACAGAACAGATTTGTGGGTCAACTCCTCCAGTGACTTAGATTTATTACCTCCGCCAAGAAGGTTAGGTTTTTTCCTGTTTGTTTGTTAGCAAGATAACTCAAAAACCTATGGATGGATTTTGATAACATTTTCTGGGTAGGTTGGTAATGGGGAGTTCTGGAAATGATTAGATTTTGGTGGTGATCAGGGGGGGGGGGGGGGGCTGCGCTGTCAGAGTGCTTTTCTAGTTTTCTCTGGTCTAATACAAATGTCTAATGGTCCATACCCATGGTATGGACCAATGGTTCATTATATTTTACTGCTGCTGGCATTGTTGTCATTGTCATTACTATTAATCATGCAATAAGATGAAAACAAATGCACATTACACCCTCACTCACACACACACACACACACCACTATGACAACTAATTGTAAATTACTGTATAATATTTTATGTATGTGTATTGGTCACTTGGTGTTGCTTCAATAAAATAAAAAAAAGTATTGACATTTTGAATTGAGAATCCATTTTAGAGCAGAAAGATCCAGCGTTGTAGGTATTGATATTTTAGGATTGATCTGCGCATCACTAGTGAGCAAAACAAAACAGTACAGTTCAATACACTCCCAAAATAGTGAAACAAAAAACATTTGTGTCTACGTGTCAAGGACATAAACATTTATTGCAGGGGTCAGCCTCGATGACCTTTCTGTTTCATATAGAACCGGGGTGATTAGAAGAGGAGCCAAAACAATCCTGGCTGACCCCAAACACCCTCTGTATGAGGAGTTCAGGCTACTCCCCTCCAGTCGCTGCTACACAGCACTGAGGTGCAGGACTAATAGATTTAAAAATGTGTTCCTTCCCACCTTAACAGCCTGCGTTGATCGGCCCCATGTTGGACTTACTGTGTTTTTTCGTGTGTGTATTTTCATCTCTGCTGGCTGTGAAGCAAATTGCCCATCACAGGGATAATAAAGTTTTTATTTATTTATTTATTTAATGACATTGATGCATGAACAACCGAAATGTGAGCAACAGATGAATATATCGTTCACATCCAACCCGTACTAAGGAACATTATCATGGTGGTTAACCTGTGGTTCTGACTACTTACTGGAAAAAAAAGAAACATCCGCTATGTTCTTTTCTTTGCTGTTCACCAATTCCCCACTAGTTTATAATTCTCTTCTTGCTGACATTAGAAACAGCCGCTATTATGATTAAAAGGAGGCTGTTGAAAGCAGTGATGCTGCACCAAACAGTAAATGAGCCGTAAACGTAAAGTGAGCCGAAAGAAGCGAAAAAGCCAGTAATTGCATTCGGGCCTGTCACTATGAGCAACCCATTTCCTTTTCCTTTTTTTTTTTTTTTTTTTTTTAAGTTTCAAAATATGGAATAATGCAGCTTTTAGCCATGATATCCAAACCTTTATATGTGTGTGCGCATGCATCTATTACATAGTGAAGATACATTTAGTAAACGAACCTTCACTTTCAGGTTTGTCTGAGCAAATATGAGCGAAAATACTGATCGACTTCTGCTTAAAGCATGTGTTATGTGTGAACTCACAAAGACCACACACCAGAGATGGTAAAAGTACTCACATTCTGTACTTAAGTAGAAGTACAGCTATTTACTGTATGTGAAAAAAAACCCACTGTGGTAAAAGTAGAAAGTAGAAGTACTGATTCAGTAAAAAGAAAATTACAACTTCTCAATTGTAATAAAGTAAAATTGCGTTCTTGCAATGGATGAAATAATGCTTATTTAACCAGGAAAAAGTATAGTTAAAAAAAAAACCTTTAAAAGCGAGTTACTGGGTAGCTAATGAGTTTGATTGGATCATGGTATTGGAGTTAGTTTTGTTGGTGCAGGCAGGACATTTAGGAAAAATGAGGGAAAGAAAGTCACAATTGAGATAAAAAAAAAAAATATGATTTATGACATTTATACTCCTTACATTTATATAAATGTAAGGAGTATAAAGTACAGATATTTGGATATATGTACTTTACTGTATCTGGATTCTGGATCACTTCGAAATGTATTCTCCATTTACCGCAATGTAAAATTTCAAAGTGATCCAGAATCCAGGATCTCTTCCAGATCACCACCAAAATGGAATCATTTGTTCCTTATGACTCTCCCAATACATCCTGGATATGTATTATTTATATAATATATAGGAGTATAAAGGAGTATAGGAGTATAAAGTACAACTACTTCTATAAATGTAAGGAGTATAAAATGTATATATTTATATAAATGTAAGGAGTATAAAGTACAGATATTTATGAGGGAGTAAAAATAAAAAGTTGCCAGAAAAACAAATGCTCAAGTAATGTACAGATACCTAAAAAATCTACTTATGTACAGTAACAAAGTACTTTTATGTAGTTATTTCCCACCTCTGTCTTAATAAGTGTTTTTTTTTTTTTTATCTAATTGGACTTAGTGATTAATGTTTAATCATTATCAGTGAGGGTGCACTGTTGGGAAGCTCTTAATGATAGAAAACACTTTATTAACATTACTATTATAAACATGTCACATGCCCTCAGGGTTTTTATTTAATGGTTTTGTTTTAATAATATTTCAAAACATTTCTCCAAAAATGTTCAGTTATCGGGCAAATCAGGATTTTCTATGTCATTCATGTATACTGAGTTTTATATACTGGTTCTTTTTGGTCTCACTGTTGATGTGCTTTGACATCAGAACCTTGAAGGACACATTTAGAAGACCTGAGGTCAAAGGTCACAAATGAAAGTTTTGATATAACTTTTGAAGTATTAATTTTACAGACTTCCAATCAGCACCAGCATGCTGGTCTTTAAATTCTGCATCGATACTGTTCAGTTGTCAACCAAAGAGGTCAAAGGTCACTGGGTCAATGCCTATAACCATCAAATAGACTATAACCAGTTCCTCCAGGATTTCACAGACCTTTTTCGTCCTAAAATGTCTGATGTCGCATGAGCTTTTCTGAAAAATTGTGATGAAAGTTGCAGTGCTTTTTAGGCATTTGTTGTGGGAGGAAGTGAAAGTTGAAATAAATAATTGCAATATTCCCTTTTTGTAATCAAAATTAAGTAATATTTCAAATATTTAGTTACTGGAAAATTAATTCAAAGTCAATGTGATATGGTCCTTAAAACTACCTTTTACCGAGATGGAAAATAAACGATTACAAAAATGCAATAAAACACGTATTTTTTTTCCCAAATGCACCTGTTAGTTCAAAGGTTAAAGTTCATATGACCTCACAACACTACATGAAGTTATAAAACATAATATAAATGTGTCAGCCAGTCAAACAAAAAACTTTTACTAGTAAAAATTTTTACTGGTGGTGACTTAAAGAACCACTCATTAATATAATCTGATTGTAGCTTAAAACCCTATTTATGCTCTTTTATTTGAAATAAATACCTCCTTTTTGTTTCTTTTTCACCTTGTGCACTGGCATGGATAGGGTACAGAACCCAGAATTTGGTGCTACGCCCCTGTGTGCCTGACCTACAGCATGAGCACACTGAATGTGGTGGCAATCCGTCCACCCGGTCAAAGGTTATGGGTCAGCCATCTTTAAATTGTCAGCCTCTAACACCAGAGGATTTCATGTTCCTGTCCTAGAGTATTAGATCACCAAATTCGGTGCCAATCCGTCCACCCGTTCAAAGGTTATGGGTCTGAAGAAAATTTGAGTGTCGGCCATCTTGAAAATTTTGACCTCCAAAATCTAATCAGTTCATGTACCTATCCTAGAGCATTAGCAAAACCATTACATCCCCGACGCTCTGCGTTTCAGGGATGTAATAACAGTAAAGTCTGGATAGAAAGTCATCCTTTCCTTCCAGTTCACAGTCCAGTTGCTTGACTTGGTGCTTAATGAAGTGTGTAGGCGTGTTGGTGTTTAGTCACATCTGCATCGGTGAAAGCACCGGCGCTGGCCTTACTTTACCCGCCAGCGGATCACAGTTCACTAATTGCATGTTAATGAGTGGCCTTGTTGGTCTGCTGTGATGATGAGCCGATAAACAATGTCAAGTGTTGAGGTGGAAACTGGAGGAGAGGCGGCGGCAGCAACGGTCCCTGAGGCTCTTGACCACACATAATGAATTTGTACACGGTAGAGTGATCTGAGCAGAGGAGGGAGCTGCAAGATGTCGCTCCATCTGACTCAGTTTTTCAGCTGTTAAGAGTGAAGCACACAGAGATAAGAAGAGCTACGTGTTAAGGACAGTCTCTGTATTTACTGTTAAAACTCAGTGAGTATATAGGAAATAAAGGCAACACTCATGTCATGGAATAGAATAAAAGGAGCAGCTGAAAATAGTTTACTGATTTAATTTAATTTATGTTTTGGTTCACCTGAAAACCTGCAGAAGACAAAATAATATGCAGAAACCTATATATACAGTACATTAAGCATTTTTGTAAATGTGCCAGAGTTAATTGACCTCATGGTTATAGATAGATAGATCTATAACCTAATCTATAGATAGATCTATCTCTTGCACCTTCACTTGTGTTGCATTTGTTTTATGTGTTTTTTGTTTTAGCATCTTTCTTGTGTTTGTAGCGTTTTGTCGATGCGGTGCTTTTACCCCCGTCGACCACCGTACACTTCCCTTAAAAACTGAAATAAACATATTATTTGTCTTTATGCTCCACAACAACTTTCTGCAGCTACATTGACTTGTGCACAACATACATGTTTACGTATTCACTCGCTGTTCAGAATAACAGAATAAAACCTGATGCTTTAGACAAATTCAGCAGAATTCACTGGCAGCCACTTTCTTGCCTGTGAAGTCGGGCTGTTCTCAAATCAGACGATCTGTAGCAGATTCTGAATAGCTTTTGTTTTGCTTGTTTTTTTTGCCTCTGCACCTGCTGAGCAGCTCATACTCAACTCCCTAAAGAGACTACATGTCAAGTTTCCCTGTAATACTCATGTTTTAGTGCCTGTGGGCATATGTTGCGCTCCTCTGCCCTCCTTTTTCTGGCAACTTCTCTATTCCTGTTACAGTTTGGTTTGCAGTTATGTAATAAGTAGACATGTCTATCTGCACAATATAAAAGTCAAATGAAAATAAAAATAAAAAGAAGTGATATGACTGATTTTTTTTTTTTTTTTTTTTTTTTTACCCAACTTTGTACTTTGGATTGATCACACAAATATATCTGCAAGATATATTGAAGTCAAATCAAACCAGTGTCAAAGAAAAAAATACATAAAAACATATATTTATGGCTACGACTAGAATAACAACAAAATACAGAACATTATCTGAATAAGTGAACATTTTATTATAATGTATATAATATAATATAAAACAAAATAAGATTTTATTGCAATAAATTAATATAAACTATCATGATTAAGAGATATTATGTTTATTAAATATTGTATTTGTAGTAAATATGAAATGAATATAAATATAGTTTATATTTAATTATACAAATCAGTTTGTGTGAGGTGACTTACAAAAATATGTATGTAAATGGTTTGTATGGATGCTTTGTGTTAATGATAAATGGACATAAAATAAAGTGTTAAAATATAGGAAGCAGAATCTATTGGATTATTAGTTTTTAGTTAGTTAGTTAGTTAGTTAATTAGTTGACTTCTTCCCATTCCTTTTTGAGTCCAAAAAAAAATTTTTTGATGCTTTGATGTTTTGATAATTTGGATGATTTTGTGGCTCGAAAAATAAAATCAAAGTGAAGTGAATACTTGAAAGTGCAAATGGTCCATCTGGTTTATTAGTCTCACTGGTGCAGTTGTATCTCTCACCTTAACTGTAAATCGTGAACTTTAAACACTTCCCTCTATCTTGGAAGAAAATCATTTCACATGTTCGCATCGCAGACTCGCCCTTTTCTGTCATTAGTTTCAAACAGACCTAAAATAAAGTAAAAAAATACTAATAATAAATTGTGGGTGAGCAGCCATTTGAGGTTTCCATGTCATGACAGAACTACATCAGGACATCTGCTCTGGCACTTTTGGTGGGACAGCAAACTCTTTAATGGCGTAATCCGCCCTAAGCTGTGGCTGGAACCCCCTGGTGACTGCTGCACGCTGCACCAACAACAACCCACTCCATTCATCAACCTAATGGGCTTTATATTTTTAACCCTTGCCATTTATCAGGCTGAGGCAGCATGATGAGGGGAGAGAGGAGGATCAAATTCCCCAACGCCTGCTTCGACTCAACAGGGAAAGCGTTGATGCATCGTCCTCCTTCTTTTCACATCACTCTTTTTCTCTCCTGTCTTTTTCCATCACTCCCTGCTGTTGTGTTCCACCTTTACCCCCCTGTTCTCCCTGCTCGTTCTAAGCATCCTTATGTATTCTGTCGGGCTACATTCATCTCCTACCTCTTACCCCCCCCCTCTGTCCTTAACTGGCTGGGGTCGTTTCTATCACCACCGTCCCCTCCCAAACACATTTAGATTTCCTCCTTCCTTTAGATGCTTCTAACATAAGGATGGGGAGATTATCTGAGACGTATCCATACGCCGACACAGTGCACAGAGGAGAAGCTGCGAGTAAATGAAAAGTTTGGAATAATATCATAATGTTACTAAATGTTTGCAGCAATAATATTTGATACGGTCATGGAATATAATTTTAGTTGCATTTAACCCCCAGTGACCCAGACTGTTAGCCCTTAAAGACCCAAATGTTAACCCTTAAAGGCAAGGCAAGGCATATTTATTTGTATAGCACATTTCATGTACAGGACATTTCAAGGTGCTTTTACACAAAAACACAAACAGAAGAGAAGAAAATTAAACTCGAGATATAAAAACATTTTAAAACAAATAAGAATCTAAGTAAAGACAAAAACCCACATATTTAACACTTACAAACCCAAATATTAACCCTTAAAGACCCTAATGTTAACTCTTAAAGACAAAAACCCACATATTTAACACTTACAAACCCAAATATTAACCCTTAAAGACCCTAATGTTAACCCTTAAAGACAAAAACCCACATATTTAACACTTACAGATCCAAATATTAACCCTTAAAGACCCAAATGTTAACCCTTAAAGACAAAAACCCACATATTTAACACTTACAGATTCAAATATTAACCCTTAAAGACAAAAAACCCACATATTTAACCCTTAAAGACCCTAATGTTAACTCTTAAAGACAAAAACCCACATATTTAACACTTACAGACTCAAATATTAACCCTTAAAGACCCAAATGTTAACCCTTAAAGACAAAAACCCACATATTTAACACTTACAGATTCAAATATTAACCCTTAAAGACAAAAACCCACATATTTAACCCTTAAAGACCCTAATGTTAACTCTTAAAGACAAAAACCCACATATTTAACCCTTAAAGACCCTAATGTTATGTTGTAATATTACAACACTGGGTCTCCTAACATTTTCGACATAGTATATTTGTGCTTTGAACGTGTTTCAATTGACGGTTGTTCTAGACAGGAGCGTCATAACACTGTAAAATATAATCCTGTGAGATTTCACTATTGGTAGATGGACCTTTATCCACGCTGCATGTCTCTGCTGTTCGTTGTCTCTAAAATGACAGTTATGTTTTAATGGTGAATTATTTGGAGAAGTCTCCGTCTCCTCTTCTGTGATCATGTGACCAAGTACGTCACGTCCTGTGACTTATAATTGTAGAAAAAGTGTTTCCATTGCGATCTTTTAGAAGATCGAAACATCTGAAAAACCACCTCATAAAAGCGTAAAAACTTTTTATCGATATTTGAGTGTTTTTTTTTTAATTCAGATGTTTCCGTTACCAGGTTTTTATAGCGCTATTTACATTTTGTGTATTTCTATTGAATGGAAATGTAACTAGTGATGTGTGTATCCTACATCACATCCCAGAATACCTTGCGTAGGTGTTTCTTAAAATGACAGAACCTTTTTCCTTCGTATCTACATTACAAATTCATTACTTGTATGAATTAATTTGAACCAAGATGTTTTAGTTTTTTTTCTGAGCAAGAAGTTGAGTTAGAAACATGTAGTGAAAATACTAATGAGAAAGTCTTAACTTTTTTCACCGACCGTATGTGAGGCACGTGTTCTGAAACTGAACTAAAGACACTTTCATGGTCTTATATGATAAATAAATAATCCAGCTCACTGAATTACACTGCATATTTTTTAATAGAATGAATGTGTTGAATCAGAATGGACGTAATCGCTCTGTATCGTGCTTTGCATGTGAATCGTATTCACATTGTGAGGTGCCACTCACATATCTTTAATATATTGGATCATAGATGCTGTTAGAAAATTACAATGGGACCAGGAATATAAAAATATTAATGCATAAATGTACTGTTTGGAGTAAAAGTGATCACATTGAAGCAGTTTATATACAGAGGTGACATGAGAGGGAAGGGACAACCCCCACCAGCCCTTTAGGACAGAGGACACCCTGAAGGGGGAGGGGTCGACAGGAAGGTGTTATAAACTGTGTGTATGATATTTGTATGGCACATTACATGTACAGGACAATTCAAGGTGTTTTACATGAAACGTATAAGAAAAATTAAAATGATAAAGATGCATTAAAAGACGATTAAAATAGAGACATAAAAAATGAGAATCTAAGTAAAAGTAAGACCTCAGGTATTCAGGTAGTTTGTTCCACAGGTGAGGAGCAGAACAACTGAATAATGACCAACTTTGTTTGGTTCTGATTTTTGGAACATACAGTAAACCTGGTCCTGATGACCTATGACCTCAGGGCTCTGGATGATTCATATGGAACCAGCAGGTCTAGGATGTATTTGGGCCCAAACCTGTTGAGTACTTTATATACCAGGAGTAAGATTTTGAACTCCCCCCTTTAGGGTCACATGGTCTCTCAGGTCAAATGACTCGACTTGTGACTATGTAATCTTAAAAGTAATCTTATGCTGAAATGTTTTGTAATACTGTAACTGATTGTAAACTATGATTGTGAAATTAAAATAATGAGAAGACTCAAAGAGGTATATCTTAACCAACCGCCCATAGGCCATAAATATAATTGAGTTACATTTACTTACTTAATTATATAAAGTATTAGTATAATTTTCTGGTAACACTTTATACCTACACACAATTCACTATGTATTAACCATTTATTACCCATTTATAAATGGGTTGTTCATTATGTATTAACCATTTGTTACTTATATGTTAATGTCTTGTAAAGGTTCATACTAGTGTCTTCCAAAGATAAAGATTTTATTATTTTTAACCAACAGGTGCAGTGTTTGTATATGTGCTTTACAGGTAAACAAAGAAACAGTTGTAAACACTGCACCTGTTGGTTAAAAATAATCAAATTTTACATTTACACTAGTATGAACTTTTACAAGAAATTAACAAAGAGGTAACAAATGATTAATACATTATGAACAACATTTATAAATGGGTAATAAATGGTTAATACATAATGAACAACATTTATAAATGGGTAATAAATGGTTAATACATAGTGAATTGTGTGTAGGTATTATAAAGTGTTACCTATTTCGTATCGTATCAGCCTTAAAACAAACATTCTCATCCTTATTCCAAAAGCATCATTAACGTGTGTTTCATTCTTTAATTTTTCAGGACTTCGGTGATGACGGTTCTCTGTATATCACCAAGGTGACCACTATTCACATGGGGAACTACAGCTGCCACGCCTACGGCTATGAAGACCTCTATCAGACACATGTGCTGCAGGTGAATGGTCAGTAGAGACTCATTTCTTACTTAAGTAGTGGAAGGAGTGTGAACAAAATGTTTGACTTTTCTTTGTGTTTGCAACTGGTCACAAGAATAAGATGTTTTTATTGGATACATATGAAGAAAAGTAAAAGCTTTTAAGTGTGCTTGACAGTCCAGAAAATACAGTACTGTGAGATGATATAATATTTTATAAGTGATGACACACATGTTTGATAAGCTCTGTGTGGAAAAATAAATGACATGTAGAAATAGGCCTCAGTAAGTTTGTTACATTTTACAGAAATAATATTTCTGGTTAAAATCCTATAATAATTAATGCCACAGTATGTGATTTTTTTTCCCACTTTACACAAATGCAATACTAAATAAATGAAACACAGAGCTTTAGCTATGATATTAAACTATAATTATGGTCAATGTTGGATAAAAATGTTTAAATGATAAGTTCTTATGATATGAAATATAATAAGAAATATGCTGTGAAATGGGGAAAGCAGTTTGACACTTAGTAGTTCATTTATTTTGAACAATTGCACTCAACTAACATAAAAAATATATATGAAAAACTAAAACAACAAAACAAAACACGGCTTTGTTTGCGTATTTGAAAAGGAGTGAGAAGAAGCAAAACGTATGAAATCCCACCCTTTCTCCGAAAAAATAAAATAAAAAAATCAAGTCCTTTGGATCAATCCAGTTCACTTTTCACATCCACAAACCATACCAAGAAAATAAAATATGAATATCACAACATCATAATATCAAGGTTCATGTATACAATAATAATAATAATTATTATTATTATTAATAATAATAATATAAGAATTTAGATTCTCATAATATACACCCATTATTACATTGTAATATAAATATCTAATGTATGTCATATTACATAATTTAACAGTATACACATGCATACATATGTACACATAGCCATACATACATACACCCACACACACACACACACACACACACACACACACATACATATATATATATATATATATATATATATATATATATATATATATATACACACACACATACTCATAATAATATAATTAATTGAGCCATTTGCCGATATTTAGATTTAAGAATAGGTTATCTGATAATACATATTTATATATATACATCACAATATTAAGATGTTATATATAACAATAATATAACATTCATAATATTAGGACATCATTAAGTAACACTTCCTTCAGTAGTCAGAATAATAAAAGACTTTGCTGGAAGTAAAACACTAGAGATATGGTAATAAAGTTTTATTAACAGACATTTTACAACTGAAGTGATAATTCTAGATAATATCAGACATATTTTACAAATAATTTAATTGTACAGAACCTTTCTATATTCTTGTACTGTTGAATAATTATAGATTTAAAATATGACTTATAAAAACCAGTTCTTTTTAGGTTTTATTTTCTATTCATTATATCTTTACACCTTTTTCTCTACAAAGTCACACTGACATTTTTTAAAACAGTTCTTGAGGTAAAAATGAACCTATCTGAGAAACAACAGGTGAAACTTTTATTTTTGACATTGATGTTCACTTTCATTTGATCGAGCTAATTTATCTGTGTTTTACAGAAGTTTCCAATGGCAGCATCATTTTCTTTTTGAAGGCTCAGTGTCGTCAGTGGATTATTTAATTTATTTAGTTTTTTTAATGATCCCATTGCAGTCGCAGGTCGTTTCTTGACTGAGTTATGATTTCTCCTAATTATTTAGTTTAAACATGAGGAGCTGCAGTGAGGAATTTGCTTGTCAAAAGGATTAGTTTCAAGGAAAAGGTAAATGTACTTCACAAAGCTAAATAAGTGCCTCCAAGGATCATAACTGTCAAGGAATATTAGTCAGGCTGTTACATGCATGAATGGAGCTTTACAGTAGTTCAGTTATGCACAGAAGGCAGACCTGGTACTAAACCACAGGTGTCAAACATGAGGCCCGGGGGCCAAATCCAGCCCTTGGGAGGAATCTGTGAAATACAAAAATAGTTTTTAAAATATGAACAATCAATTTAATTCAGGTTCCACAGTCAGACCAGAAGTGGGTCAGAACCAGTAAAATACTCTCATATTAATCTATAAATAATCACAATTCCAAATTTCCCCTTTTGTAAATGTTAATATTTTCACATATTTACACTAAAACAAACTATACATGTCAAAAAAGTATTTACTCTGAACAAATATGAAGAATTTGACATATTTTAAGAGAAGTCAGTGCAATGTTAACAATATTCTGCCTGATATTAAATTATTATTATTATTTGTGTATTTGTTGATCCACTGAGATCTGTAAGTTACAATGAACATGTAGAAATGATACTGTCACTCACACTGGTGTATAAATGTTTGGTGGTGGTCGGACGTGACTGTGGATACATATGTAGTTTACCACCACCAGAGGGAGAATGTGAGAGTGAATGAATAATGGGTGCCTTGAAAAGCACTATAGAAATATAATCCATTATTATTATTATTATTATTATTTACAGAACAAATCTATATAACTTTAATATCTCTCACATAATTTCATTCTTTTAGTTTGATTCATTATCACTCATTTTTATTTACTTTACTACTGCCATTTTTATAATGGAGTTAGCAAATTTCTTAAACCTCTGCAAATTGTTGTGCATTTTAATTGATTGTATTTATAATGTATAAATAATAATGATAATAATAAAGTTATTTGTATAGCGCTTTTCATGGCAGTCAAAGACACTTTACAAATAAGAGCCTAACTACACAATAAAAACAAACAATAATAAACAAAGCAATCACACATTAAAACAGTCAGAATAAAACTAATCAAACATTAAAAGCAATCTTAAATAAATTAGTTTTTAAAGGAAAAAAACTAATTAAACAAATTGATAAAAAAGGGGACTAATACGTTCTGTCCAGCAACTAAATACAAATGAAGTTGGTCTATTTATTCAGCTTTTTATAAGTGTATTTATTTCTACAAGCACTGCTCTGTCACTGAAAAACTTTCTTTTTCAGGCAGTTTGGGATCTCACAAACTGTCTTCGCACAGATGTTCCTTCAACACAACACAAATGTCAGACCAGATAAATGACGCAAGTGTCCAGCTTGAACTGAAATAGTGTTACTGAGCGGAACATTTGGCTACTGATCTATGCAGAAGATAAAGCTGAAGTACATCTAAAATCAGGCCGGTTCATTCTTGGCAAACTGAACTTATCACACTACTGTCCTTCTAATATTAATAATTTGCATAAAGACTCGCTCTCTCCTTCTGTCAAGTAGTTATTAGTAGGAATTTGTCCAACGAAAATCCAGGAGGGGAGAATTTAAAAGCCTGTCTGCTGTTAACAAAAACAGTCAAACCCCCCCCCATTTTAGTCCCTGGAGGCTGAAAGATATTGTGCAGATTGAGGAAAACTCTTCTAATTAATTTTCTTTTAATTAGGGAAGAACAATAGGTGTGATTATTTTAAAGATGGGAATTGAAAATGCAAGAAGATGCATGTTTGAAATAGAGAGGAAGAGGAAGAGGAGGAGGAGGAAGAGGAGGAGGAGGAGGAGGAGGAAGAGGAGGAGGAGGAGGAAGAGGAGGAGGAGGAGGAGGAGGAGGAGGAGGAGAAAGAGGAGAAAGAGGAGGAGGAGGAGAAAGAGGAGGAAGAGGAGGAGGAGGGAGGGCTGATGGGAAAGGAGTCAGTGAGACACAGTGGTGTTTAAGGAGAATTATCAGCAGAGGGCAATTACCAAATGTTTGTGTTGGGAGGTTCCAGTGACTTCAGGTGAGATAAGGTGGAAGGGAACAGAGCCAGGAGCCAAATGATTAAAGTAAGTGCTTTAGTTTGTATCAACGTTGTGCTGTTGTAGCACAAACACACATGTGTCTCTTTAAGTGTGATGAGGATGATGACAGTGCAGCAGCTTCTGTGTAGGTGAAGTATCCATAATCAGCCCTCTGGGGTATTACCCAAGACTGTGAAATAAGTTTTCTTCAATGTCAACTATGTATATATTATTAAAATAAAGAGTGGTATTTATATGACAAAGGGCTGCCTTTGGGCTTCAGGTGTAAAAAAAGAATGAGATCAAACAAATATTCTTTCTCAGCATTCATTAAATATCTTATTACATGTGTGCTTTTGTTCGTACCACATGATTACCTTTAATAATAATAGTGGATTGGATTTATATAGCACTTTTTTGGCCACTCAAAGCGATTTACATGAGTGACCCTTTATTCATTCACTCTCACATGCTCCCTCTGGTGGTGGTAAACTACATATGCAGCCAGACTGACAGAAGCGTGGCAGCCATTCTGACCA